>JAMWET010005944.1:0-49412 GCA_024036415.1 Prochilodus magdalenae | reverse complement strand
TTGAATCTTTGAATCTTGAATCTTTGAATCTTTGAATCTGCTCCCATTGCAGAGTTAGCTATTGTGGCACCTCGAGTACAGTAAGCTGTTGGAGGGTTACTCCCGACACCAGAAATTGCAGGTGTTTGCAGTGAAGTATGCGGATGTCTTAAACAATGATGCATGGTTGTTGATCACAGTGGAAATGTTCAAAAAGAAAAACAAAATTCTACCTATAATGAAAATAAAGATAAAATTGGGAAAATATGAATGTTTTATTTGTTACAACTGCCTACGGTCTTAGATCAGAAGCTGTGCAGTATAGAAAAAGGTAAATGAGCACTTTAATGGCTATGTTTTCTTAGAGACACTTTATTGTTTTGTACTATGCTGTGAATAAAAACTTCAGATGTTTACCACTATGTTACAAGGTACGGCAACAACAGAGTGATTATTCAGTGGCTTTTTTTCCTTGTTCATTAAATAAGTTATAATTACTCTGTAACCTCTTTTTGAGATTTCTAAGTGAACACAAAATCTATATATTGTAGCTTGTTTCAACTCCAAATAAAGCATTGCTAGATGTTTTATAAGATCTGACTAATTAATTTATTAAATGCCTTAATGAACTACTTCAATTCAGTAAATGACTTATAGGCATTTTTAGATATTCATATGTAGAGAATAGTTTCCACTTTAGATTAAAGGCTGCACTGATGTTGCAAATAATGTATAGGTAATTTACAGGTCATTTATAAAACATGAGTAAGAATATCACTGATGTTTGTTAATGTTTAGCAAATCATTAATTTAGCAAATCATTCAGAAATGGCACATTGCATTAACAGCAAGAAATAATGAAGGTTTTTTTTCTAAGTGCATGTACAGGATATGCAGTAAAAGTGAATAACATCTGAACTACTGATTTGTTAATCATTAGTTCATTATGAAATAGCTGCATGTATAATTTACGTTTACGGCATTTCGCAGAAGCACTTATCCAGAGTGATTACAAAAGTGCTTTTTTGTTCATTCAGACATATATATTTCTAGCTACTGTAAATAGTCTAAATATACCCCGAGCTAAGATACTGCCAGAAACAAAGTCAGTGCTGATTCCTACTTATGAAGATAATCCTGAGGTAAGACTTTCACTAAGCTTTAAATTACTGTTCATTTAAATGGTTCACAGAGAGATGGATCTGCAGTGGGAATCTGAAGACGGACAGTGACTCTTCTGTTCAGTGGAGGTATGTTCTACCACATGAGCTCCAGTAGAAGAGTCTTGGTGCTTGTCTTTTATGTGCCTTGGCTCAAGCTGAGCTGTACCTGAAGCTTAAAACGCTCTTGGTCATCGGGTAGGGAGGAGCTGGTCTGTGTGGTGGCTTTGTTGGCTTCAATACTTGATTGGTTCATGATTAGTAAATCATAAGGTCAAACTTTATAGATGTTTTATTATGTTTTTTGTAAATACACTAATAACATAATTATAATTATTGAATGTACATAACTGATGTATAACAACTGAATTCCTGATCTATCATTTGTTAATTATGAAATAACATCTTATGTGTCTTATAAAGCATTTATAATATACTAATTCATGATTTACAGATGTAAGTACATTATTAATTCATGATTAGTTCATTAGGAATTAAAGACTTATAAATGTTTTATAAACAAACGTTATTATAAAGTGTTACAAAAATGTTTTAGAAATATTATAAAATCTCAATTTCGTTATATATCAAAATATTCCACTCAGTAACTGTTTGTAACTGAATTCTATAAAAACCAGATTTTAGTGAAATCTGCCTGAATTGCGAGAGCAAATCAATCAGTCATTACTAAGATTAGCTAAATTACAAGTTAATTAAAAAGTTCATTATCCAGACATTAACACAGCAATATGGTCATAGGTGCATTTAACTATGGTTTATGTCTTTACCTTACATTTTAGTGTGGTAGGAAATAAATTATCAAGGGAAAGACAGGGTTTCTTTTGCTTAATGAATTCCAGCTAGCCTGTAACATGTTTCAAAAATTATGTCACTTTATTTGGAAATAAAATACAATATCAATGGCGTCACAAAAAAACCAATATGTGCATTTCAAAGATTAAATTATGTATAATGTTGCCGAAAATCTGTGAAATTCTCCTTTAAGTAGGCATAGCTTACCTTAGATGCGTAAATTGCATAATTCTGCTTGTCAGTCCGTGCTCGGTCTTTGTCACACCATTCCCATAAAGACTTTTTACTGCCGTCAACATAATCTTCTTCTATTGGAGTTATCAAACAGGCCACGTATCTGCCATCACCAAAGAACAAAACAAGCCAAAAAACAGGTGGAACCAGGCAGGTCAGAAATATCGCACAGCATTTACAGCTGCATTTGCAAACAGCCTGACTCTCTGTAGTTCCTGAAGCAGTTCCTGAATCAGTTTCTGAATCAGACCACAGATTGGATTTCCACAGGTAGATGCCGATGTTAATACCAATCAGCAAGGGCATCATCAAGTACAAGATGAAAATAGCCCACGCAAGATCACGTCTACAGGGGCACACAAAGTCCTGCTCCACAAGCTTTTCTAAAAGGATAGTGGTAAGATTGACCACTGCGAAAGAACGCCATGGGTGCTCTTTTAAAATTTGACCCAGTTTCTTCAGGGCCATTTCTACCAACACAACGACTAAACAAAATCTAAACTAGCCTTTAGTCTGGAGCTCAGCTTTCAGACTGGCACAAACAGCCGTGCTTCACGGCACCTGCAAGAGAAAAACAGGAAGCTTGAGAGTCACCACAGAAAGAAACCGCTTGTGATGCTCCATTGCCAAACACAAATCAGCCCTCTCAGCACATAACGCTGCTCCTTACTCTGCTTTCTTTTTGTTATGTTGAGACTTTCTGCTAAAATAAGCTTCCCCATCAATCTACACTCTAAACCCCATAATGGAAACTTGAAACAGAACTTTCAAACTTTGTAAATATATTAGAAACAAAAAAACAATGTATAGCTTTGGCATAAGTATTCAAACCCTTCGTTATGACATTTGAAATTCAGCTCTTGTGGGCTCCAGTTTCTCTAGATCATCTGTTAGAGATTCTACACCTTAATTGTACTCCACCTGTGGTTAATTCAGTTGATTCTACATGATTTGGAAAGACACACACCTGTCTATATAAGGTCTCACAGGCAACAATACATATCAGAGCAAAAACTAAGCCATGAGGAAGAAAGGACTGCCTGTAGGGCTCAGAGACAAGATTGGCTATGAACACATTTCCTGTTGCACTGAAAGAAAGAGCACAGTGGCCTCCATAATTCCTAAAAGGATGAAGTTTGAACAAACCAGGACTCCTCCGAGAACGGGCCCACCACACTTAGTAGTCAGGGGAGAAGGGCTTTGCTAAGAGGGGCGACCATGAACCCAATGCTCACACTGACTGAGTTCCAATGGTCCTATGTACACATGGGAGAAACTTCCAGAAGGTCAAGCATGCAGCTTTCCACCAGTCTGGGATTTACGGCAGAGTGGTTAGACAGAAGCCTGTCCTCGATAAAAGACACATGAAGGCACCTGAAGGACTCTCAGACTGTAAGAAACAAATGAAATCAAGATTTAACTTTTGGGTCTAAATTCTAAGGTCATGTCTGGAGAAAACCAGGCACTGCCGATCCACCCACCCAATATCATCCCTACAGTCCCTACATATTAGTTTCTCTTTATGAATAAATTTACCAAAGTTTTGTTTTTTCATTATGGGGTATGGAGTACAGATTGATGGGAAAAGGTTTATTTTCAAATATTTATTTAGTTTTAGCACCAGGCCTCAACATAAGAAGTGAATAAAGTGAAAGGGTCTGAAGACTTTCCAAATGCACTGTAGACAGTCAAATTAGTGGATTCACATGACCAAAAGAAAGAGTAGCATTAATAATATTAAAAAGAAAACAGCACACAGAGTTTTATAAAAATCTCAAATCTACCATAAACAAAAACAATTCTCTCACTATTTGTAATTCCATAACATTTTGGTGAAAACTGGCTAATTTGAAAGTGCATATCAATCAGTTATCACTTAGATTTGTTATCATAGCTACATTACCTGGAATATAATATTCAGACTTTATGCAGTGACCAACAATGGTTAAGGTAAATAACTGAGGTGAATGTCTTCCTATTACTTTTGCTAGAAATTTCAGTCTGGTAGGAAATAAGTTTCTAAATTTGCTACGTTTGGCCCCACCCCTATGTTCAATACCGGGCTACAGCTTCGAAGAATGGTCATGTGTTTACAGTATATAGTCCAGAGCCAGAAGACTAAACAGAGCAGTGGAAACAGACAGCAGACAGGAAAGAGCAGAACTGGCCAAGAACACACAAACAACTGGCAAGTGACCCAAACAGCGACTCACTGACATATTTATCATATCATATTTCTTCCTATGAGGTCCACTTATGATGTTCATGTGGTTTATGTACACAAACCAAAAACAAATGCATATTCTTTTTTTCTGTATTGTTTTTTATCTCTCTTGATTTCTTTGAATTAAACAGGCTGTTTTGTTACTGTGGTTTTAAGACTTATATATGTATATGAGATCTATACTGATTGGCTGTCCTATACTATGTCTTATTTAAAAAGTAGCCCACATTGAAACACTGTACCTTATGTGTAAGTGACCAGAGCTAAGGTGTTTCATAGCATCACACAAAAATAATAAAACTAATAATTCTAAATTCTGTTTAAGCAGCTTAGTTACCATGAATGGACCTGGAAATGAATAGTAGTAATCATATACCAAATAAAACTCTGCGTCTGTTGTACTGTGAAAAAACTAGTGTAGATATGTTGATGGAATGTATTCTGAGATTGAGAATGGTTTGGCCTACTCATGTCCAATGAAGATATGAATGTAGATGAAATGCTGTTCTGCATGGTTTTATGTGGTGAAATATTAATTAGGTATAACTTGGATGATCTAACAGCATCCATGTGAAATGTATCATATTTTTATTCACGGTCAAATGTGAGACAGTTGTTTAGTACATAAATACAGTTTTATTTTACAGAAGTTGTATAAAATGTCATAAACGTAGTACATAAAACACAACAGCGCAAATTCTTTTGACCTAATATTGTAAGTGCTCAACCTGTGCTGTCTGCAGCAAGGCACTGATACTCCAGGGAAAAATTCCAGAGTTCCCAGAGTTCTCAGGGGCATTAAAGGGCATAGCAAGCAACACTGCTTTGTCATAACTTTGTTCAGGTTGACCGGTAAGAAAAGAAATGTAGAGGGAAGAAAAGAAAGGGGAAGGAAGAAATGAAAAGGAAGGAAAAGAAATGGAGTGGGGTAGAAAGAAAGAAATAGGAGAGAAAAGAGAAGGAGTGCTGAAACCCCTGCAATCCTTGAAAACCACAAGGCTAAAGATAAATAGAGACCTCAAATAGAGACCTCAGACGCTTTCAGGTGTTTTTGGTTTAGTCCTTTAGTTCGAGACACGCCATACTGGCATCTCCTTTGTTTGGTGTTCCCCACTCTTTTCCCCCTCACCTTTTAAAGGGGCTGTAGTTCACACTTCCACCAGTGGTAAGGTGCTAATCTACAACGGTACATGTTGCATATTACAATAAATATTTTTCAGATTTTATTTTAGACCCCTTCCCAGAAATCGGTCTGACTGCATGTGGGTTTGACTGTCCTTTGACAAATACTGGGCTTAACATACTAATTAAAATGCCTCAAGTTTCAGGTTTATTTGTCATTTGCACTACATGTCAGGACATTTATGCATTGAAATGCTTGTGGTGAGGCTCAGATTGATACTCTACAGGAGGACAACGCTATATACATACTAAACATTGAAATAAAGAGATATAGAAAAGTTATATTAAATAAATACAAAATACACAAAGTATGTACACAATACAGAATATACAGAGACAGGAGGGCTCTGTAGAAGTTCTCTGATATGTACATTTATTAGACAAGGATAGCCTGGGAGAGAGAGCAGAGATAATTCATTAAAGATAATTAATATAATACAATAATATAAATATGTATATTTACATCTATTCCTGTTGTTTGTTTAAATTGACTCAGTGATATTGTACATAGTGGTGACATATAAGAGTATTAATAATAATAATAAAATGTCGGAGTGCAGTGGTATTGGTGGTGTTGGTAGTATTGGTGGTGTTGGTGGTGTTGGTAGTATTGGTGGTGTTGGTGGTGTTGGCGGTATTGGTGGTGTTGGTGGTATTGGAGGTATTGGCGGTGTTGACGGTATTGTGGTGTTGGTGGTATTGGTGGTATTCACAGTGTTTGTAAATGTCTCACAGCTTGTTCAGGAACCTGATGGCTTGTGGGTAGAAACTGTTCATTACTCGGTTTGTTCTGGCCTGGATGCTGCAGTACCTCCTGCCTGATGGCAGTAGGGTGAACATGCCGTGTGCTGGGAGCTACAGTCCAACCGGATCTTCTGGATTTTCCTCAGGCAGCAGGACTAGCTGGTCTCCTGTAAGTTTATGGAAGTTTGCCCTATGATGGAGCCCGCTGTCCTCACCACTCTCTTCAGAGCCTTGCGGTGGTAGGCAGTACGGTTGCCGTACCAGACAGTGATGCAGTTATGGTATGAACTAGTACAGTAACACTCCATTACAGTTACAATAATCAATGCTACATGGCCAAAAGTATGTGAACATGTGACTGTTACACTGCTTCCTGAACATCCCACTGCTGGAAAGACTTTCCACAAGATTCTGGAGTGTTTGTCTGAGTATGTGAGGTTCAATATTTCTTTCATCAACTTAATGAATTATTTTAATAAAATTGTGGTAACAGACTAGTGTTCTACAAGGGCACCATTCTATTTGTTTATAATCTCAAAAAGAATAATGTTTATATCAACAAAAAACAAGAAGAATGAACAGAAAAAAATTCTAATAACATTAATAATATGTAAGGGGGCATGCAGTGCCGTGTGCCACCAGAAGGGGGCAAGACAGGCCCAACAGCTCCCAGAGAAATCAGTAATGACTAGAGGCATCTATTATTAGAGGCACCTATTATTATTATTATATATATATAATATATATTTAGTGAGAGATTGATAAGAGAGATACAAACCTTGTAGTGTATGTACATTTAGTGATGAATGGACAAAACCAAATGACTACCCTGCTACACTGGCTTACATTAAAAGTAAAAAATGTTTTTTCTCACCAGGTTATCTATTATGTGCACTACCCTTTGGTGCAAGTGGTACCCAAATAGCAGCCCTTCTAAAAATTCCTGTTTTTTTTTAAGCATCATTGCTTTTCAGGTGGCTAAAGTTGTAAAGGTCCGGGCTGTGCCACCTGCAGCCAGCAGAGGGAGCGGCAGAAGCGGCAACATTCTGGGGGGACTACAGCCCGGAACTCCAAACCCCAGAATGCCCCGGGGTAATCAAGCCAACAAGCTACACCTGAGGCGTCAGCCATATAAGCCCCCATCAAACAACAGTCGCCGCTACACCTTTGTAGAGGGGTAGCCGGTATGGTAAAGACAAAGACAAAGAAAAAGAGAGAAAAAGACAGAGAAAAAAAGAAAAGAGAAATGCAGAGGGAAAAGCAAACGAAACGAAAAGCAGTAAGAAAATTAAATAAATAAATAAATAAATAACCCACGACATCCCCTTTCTGTTAAACCCCCTTTATTTCTGTTTTTTTTTTTATAAACTTCCCCTTCCGTTTGAGAACGTCGTCCCTGACGTCTCCTTTGTTAGTCTTTCCCGCCATTTGTCCCTCTCCCTCACAAACCCCTGACTGGCCTCACGTGAGCTGCCGTGTACTGCAGCCGTAACATGTGGAGTTATCACTCCGGAGGTGGTGGGCTCAATCCCCGCCTAGGCCACAAAACTCAACACTCACAACAATCCCCTCCGACGGGATTCTTGGAGCCTCCGGACAGCATATACAGGAGCGGGGGCTGATATCTTAAAATATATTGAAAATAGGTGAGGGAACAATGATGAAGGGGCTGAAGACGTAACCCAGGAAGGAGGTGGGCTCCTGGTGCATTTCTTCCCCTTTACAAATAGCTGGTTAGCTAGCAATCGGGAGAGAACCCTGCGGATGTGCTGAACGTGGGTAGGCAAATCCGGGGAATAGATCAAAATGTTGTTGATGTAAGCCTGGCAGACCCACAGGGGTGCCAAATGAATTTTTTTCTGCAAATTGTGATGCAAGTGTCAAAAACGATGAGAAGAAAGCTGAAAAACACATTGTTCGCAAAGTAGTTTTTTTTCAAAACCTTGTTTATCTGTGCCAGTACCATTGCTTCAGTTTATCCCGGGTAGCACAGCAGTATCAGTAGTCTCAGAGGCTGCTTAAAGACTCACACCTCCACTCACGCCTTTAGCATAGTGAGAGTCACTAAGATCACAGTAGCTGCTACAAGAAAAACAGGAAGTGGTGAGTCCACAATGTCACACGTCGCTTGTATCACTTTATATGCTTTAGTCAATGTTGAGAACTCAACATGACACTTGATGAGGTACAAATACAAGTTAATAACTACAGTACATTAGAGTAGATTTAGATTAGATTCTAATCCCTTATTGATCCCACAGTGGGGAATTTTGTCTCCTCATTTAACCCATCCGTGAAGTGAAACACTGACAAACACACTCACTAGTGAACACACACTGGGGGTAATGGGGATGAAGCAGAGTATTGTCTAAATGTCAGTTCCTGGAGACAACAGAATAATAACAATTAGTAATTAAAATATAATAAAATATAAAAATGAATAAATAAAAATAATTTGTATTTACAGAGCAAATACCACACAGCTGGCAGCTCAAGATGTTTTACTGGCAGTAAACAGTAACTCCGCCCTTGCACTGATTACTGTGTTTGGAACATCATTACAAAGCCCCAATCCTCTCCCAGTAGTGCCTGTGACTTTTGAACAACTTGTGGTGCCAACATTTTTAGTGAGCTTGACCGCCGTAGCACATATAATTGGGTTCAAATCAGGGATGAATGGAAAATTGCCCTCCTAACTACTAGGGGGCACTATGGAAATGTAGTGATGTCCTTTAGGTTTAGGAAAACCCCTTCCGTTTTCCAGTCTTTCATAAATGTCCTCCAGCACATGTTCGGGCAGTTTGTTATTGCTTACACAGATGATCACCATTTGATGAGGTTTGAAGAGTCTGGCTGAACTTTAGCACATAATTTAACCATATACCTCAGAATTCAGTCTACAGGGGAACCAAGCAAGTCTCTTGACTGTTGAACATGGATAATTTTGTTTATCTGGCCACCTATTAAAAAAGGTTTAATTTTTTTCCCAGCATCTGAGAAATGAGGGTCAAATGGTACTAAAACAATATTTAATATGAATGATGAAGCACAGTCAGCCAATATGATTGTTGACTGAAAAGGAAAAAAAGGTAAAAAGAAAGACCTGTAAACAATAGCATGTTAAAGTTATTACCATCCGTGGTTTTTGGGAGAAGCATGACTGTATTTGCCTGCAGTTCCGGAGGTGGACAGTAGGTGGCGGTGGCACGTTCTGCACTTTCAGTTGTTCACGGAGTATCACGCGAGTTAAGTGCCTCAGAATCTCTGTGCACAGAGTAGAGCGAGGTGCAGAGCGAGACGCTGTCGCGGTTGATGACCATTTCTATATATTTTTTGCAGGTGAGCTGTTTATTATTACTCAGGTTATATTTTTTCGGAAGGATGGCGTTTTAATAGTATAGTTTTATTGTATATTTGTTATTTTTGGAATTTAGAACTTGTTGCATGTTAGTAGGGTAAAGCTAAACAATTAGCCCGTTCTGTTGTACTCGCTGTGGAAAATCCTAGTTAGCTTTACTTTGGTCACCATTTTAGAACTTTTAAGGGAGATTATTTTTGTGTGTGTGTGTTCTTTGTAAACCATATTTAAAACACTGGGAAGATATTATTTACTATTAAACGCTAATTTAACCCGTGTTTCAGGGGATTAACAGTCATGTTTAAAACCTACTAGCAAGCGAAGGGTTAAGTTTTGTCTGAGTAGCGGCCTGCGCCAGCAAATCCTAGCTGAGGATTCAGTCGGGACGACTCCTCCCTGCTGGAGCCTTCCACTACGTGCTGAGGGGGAGAGGAAAACACGGAGATAGAGCTAGAGGCTGAAAATAGCTAACCGAGTTAATAAAAGTTAGAAATCTTTGTTAAAAGAGCTTGAAGACTTCAAAATCCACAGTAATTCACTGAGTATTGCTGAGAATTAGCTGCATGAAGACAGTAAATACCGCTACTGGCTAAAGCTGATTAGAGACGACCCAGCAGAGATTCCAGTTCGTTCCAGAGGTCAGTTGTTTTTTTTTTTGTTGTTGTTGTTGTGGGGATCATCAGAACCTAAGAGACAGAGTCTGGTGGATCTTCAGTGAAGTAGATGACCAGCCACCCTTGAGTTGGACAGTTTCGTTGAAATTCACCTTCACTGCATACTGGTGAAGTAACAGAATACAAGATTGAAGGACACTATTCTTCTTTTATAGACCAGCACTGGCATTTACTTTATTTGTCATTTTTTTATTTTTCTTTCTTTCTTTGGGTTTTTGCAATTTTTATACATCCACCTTCATTGCTCAGTAAAGCTGTTAACTCTAACAACTGAACCCTTGCCTCTTGTGTATGCTGTCACACATCTCTCACCTCCTCAACGAACCTGGTTATACTGGTCCATTTGGGATTTACATCCAGTCAGCGGTGGTATAGTTTTAGAGTATCAAGCCGTGTTGCTGAAGGTAAGGCAGTTACCACCCTATTCCTAAACTTTTGTTTGGAATGATAAGAGTAGTTTTGTGCATTTTACATAACACAGTTTACACATACACAATGAGACCCTCAACCGGAGAGACTTTATACAGTCCCTTGTAGAAATAAAAAATGAAACAACTGCTCACATTTCTTGATTTTTTTTTATTTACACTTTTATAAAAAACACTTCAAAGAATGCGGTATGGTTTTGCTATTATCTTTCTTTTATAAATTTGCTACAACAAACATGAAAGTGCAATGACACAGTACAACGATTCAGTTTGTAATCGTGTTGCATGTAGTATGTGCTTTACATTCTGTCATGTAAAATTCAATTAACTACATATTTTAAAGCGCACAGGTTTGTTTTGTAACAGATCTTAATAAAGACTGTTTCTGTTTCAATATGGCTTGTGCACTGTTAAGAAATGATGTAGTTTTTAAACTTAAGTGTGCTTCTAAAATGTAAGTAACCAGTTTAACCTAAACCGTTCATCAAACTTTAACTAGCGAATGTAACAAAAGTGAAACACTAGTTATTCATGTGTTAACTTAACATTATGAGCGCAATACATTTTTAAGTTAACAAGGTTAGTTGGTTAAGTTGAAAATAATTTTTTCAATATTTAGAAAACAAGTTATGCCATGTTACGTATTTAAAAATCTACCACGGAAGAGCCAAAATTCCACAGGTGGAAGCAGAACACAATTTAAGATATTTAAACAGTGTGGTATTCATGAAATCTTTCAGCACTCAGACACTGTCATGTAAATTCCATTGGCAAAACTATCATCATAGATAGATAGATACTTTATTGATCCCGAAGGAAATTAAGCAGCCAGTAGCGGTTTCACAAAAGACAGCACAGATACAAATACAAATGCAAATACAAAAATAAACATAGCGTTGTGCAGTATGAAAAACAGTAACACTTAACAATAACACAAAAATAATAACACTCTGGCCCAAGTTGATGCCAACGGGCTAGCTTGCTAACTGGGGCTCTGCTTTAGTTAAATAATAAATAAATAAATATTAAAATGAAGCTGAAACAAAAAAATTAAACATTTCGGAAACCACAGAACTAGTATCTAAACACTGACAATATTACATTGATGAGTTGCATTTGTCAATGATTAGATGATCTCTCTTGTATCTCTAAATGTAATTCTTCCTCTGATTGGTTATTGGCGTGATCGGAGCTTTTTGATCTTCTTTTGCAGCACATAAACATCAGTAGTGCAGTCAGAATGATGAAGATTAATACAAAACCAGTCACCTGGAACATAAAAAAAAAAAAAAAACACCTCTAATCAATGAGTTTTGCAGTTTAGAAAACCAAACAATTAAACACTCTTATATACCCACACAGTCCTTTATACAGGTCATCTAAAAAATGGAAAAACTTTAATATTGACAAATAATATTTTATTTGACCTACTAATGCCACCTAAACAGTTCTAATGAATCTTCAATGTTCGTACAAGGATATTTCATCCTATGATCAACTATAACATGTTCTAACCACTTTCGGTTATACAGTCCAAATACCCTATTGGTAAAACTTAGTAGATGAAATGTTTACTGTGATCATAACTCTGCATCCCATCATACTCTAATTTATGCATGTTTCATGCAATGATCTACTAAAGGCTATGTTACAGTAATATTACTTTGATGTTACCATGGAAACATCACTATAACACATGCTTCATAAAGTAGCTTACCTGAGAATTGTAAAATGATTTCTGTGCATGCCGCTGGTCAGTGTTACATTTTTGTTACACCATTCCCACAGAGACTTACTGCTGCTATCGGTGCTTTCTCCCTTAAACTCGGTCTTCAAACAAGCCACATAGCGTCCATCTATTAAGAACATGGCTACCAGTTTCTGTCTGTTATCTGAAGTTAAGCTCTGACTTCCTGTACCTCCTGTGTAGCGTAGAAGGTAAAGTCCGAAGAAAAAAAGACATAGCCATCGGTGTCAGTAGGTACAAAGAGAATAGCGCCTCTGTATATCCACTTCTGCAAGGGCAAACGAAGTTCTGCTCGACAAATTTTTCTAATACCACAAGAATCACGCTGAAGAGCACACCAATAATACAAGGGTGGTCTCTAAAAACATGCTCATCTTTGCCCGTGCCAGTTTTACAGCTTATCATGTGTAGAAGTACACCACCAACTCAAACTCTGAACTGAACCTCATGCTGTGAAAGTCTGCTATAAGACAAATTGCTCCGCCTTCAGTATATTCAGAAGTGAAAAAGGAAAGCAGGAAGTACCAATTAAAGTCACACACGCTTGTTAATGGCTCACAAGGTTATGCAGGAGCTCTGTCAGAGTGACCCACAGGATCCTGCTCATCTCCCTGGTCAAGGCCCGTCTTCCCCGATGGCTCTGTTTGGTTGGGTGGCCAGGTTTAGGAATATTCTTGGTGGTGGTTCCAAACACCAACGACCAGTAAAAGAGCGAGTACAAGAATGACCAGTAACATTCACCAAAGAATGATATTTCCCATAATTTCAATATTACCAATAGCTACTATTGAACACTACATTCTGCAGATCCCTAACATCACTAAATTAGTAGTGAAGAAAAAAATAAAAAAAAATAAATAGTTGAATAGTGGTTGATAAATAGTTAATGTTCATGAATTAAATTATTTTAAAGAATTGGCTTTGTAATGTCTTAATTTGTTTTTTTTTTATTTACAGGCTTTTTTTCAGAGTATTTTGCTTCATGGTATGTGCAGCAAGGGAATACATTTGCCTTTTGCTCTATTTTATAAAACACTGTGCCGAATCCAAGATGCTTCGTGCTTTGCTTGCGCCGTCTGTGTGACAGAACTGACATGTTAATATAAGAGCAGGAATGGAACTGGAACCTTTCCGTCACTGTCATGCAGTAGTGTGAATGAATCAGAGCCAAGGGTTTAAGAGAACCCAGATTTAGACTTCTCTCTGTCTCTTTGCTTTCTCATACTTCCCTCTTTTTTGTTGCAGGAGCCAAGAGTGAACTGAACATGGGGAAAATAAACAAACTGATAAACCATGTCACATCATAATACTTACCGAAACGACTTTTCCTGACAGGGTTATGAAACCCTTTTTCAGGTAGAGTCCTGGATCATTCTGTAACGGGTGACTCACCCAGGCGGTTCGAACCCAGACCTGCCACGTGCAAGTCCAACATAAACTAAGGGGAGACACCCAAGTGCAGAGCAGAGAGGGAGGAGACAACTGAACTATATAACTGAAGAGTAACTAGCAGTGGGAATTCAAACCCACAAACTGTCTTGTCTTGTCTTGTCTTGTCTTGTCTTGTCTTGTCTTGTCTTGAGTTACCGGCTGAGTCAAAGACTGATCTGGAGCACTGCTCTGAAGTAGAGTGTCCCACAGGTGTAATTAATCGCTCTTAATGGGGACTGCTCCTGCATTGCCCCCTAGTGGCTGGTGCAGGACAAGTCCGAGAACCTGCCCTTACACATTCAGAGCGGTTCTCTTTGAAAAAGGATTGATGCTCTCATTTGGGAGATTAATTAATTTTTCACATAAGGCACATAAGGTTTGGATTTTTTTTTCTCCCTTAATAATAAAAACCTTCATTTACAAACTGCATTTTGTGTTTACTTGTGTTGTATTTGACTAATATTTACATTTGTTTGATAATCTATTTTAACAGTGACAAACATGCAAAAAAACAAGAAAACATGAAGGGGGCAAACACTTTCACACAACTGTATATTACAAAGAGAACATACAAAACTTGATAGTTCTTAATCACTGAGAGCTTTCATTATCATTACAGATAATAAACGAAAAGACAAAGTGATGGGGGGATCAAACCCACGTCCATATGTGGAACTATCTTCACGACAGCGTCAGGTTATAACCGCACGAATCTGCACCTTTGACAGGCAATAGAAGGGGCTTATTTCTTTTATATAGCTCATAGTTCTACTTTTCTTTTTTAAAGAAATGTTTTTATAAGATTACTGACAGGTCTACTGGAAGTTGTTGTGGCAGCTGGTTAGGATCTCTAGGCCAGCTCCTCCTGATTCTCTGTCAGAAAAGATCTTCTTTCTTCCTCATCTGCGTAGAACATTATTTTTAAAAGGTTAGAACATGTACTCCGCACGCGCACACACACACAAACATAAACAAAGCAAAAAAGTAAGGAAATTTGTGTTTGGTAGATTATTACTTTGTTGTAACAATGCTTCCTGGCAATAAATCTAGTTCAGTTGGAAAGCCTGTTAATGTCCTTTTAAATGGTGCCACATTTGTAAGGAACATGCATTTGTGGGATGAGCAGTAGAGCTCAGTATGTTGGTTGCGCCCATGAAAAATTTGCCAAATCTTCTCTTCCATTGCCAAACAGCTTATTTGGTATTTATTTTAGGAGTAGTGTATGATTTTCAAAATCTTATGGGCAAGTAATTGGCTGCCAACCCCTAAACTCAAACAAATGTGCATTTTTAAGAGAAAAAAGTTATTTATATTGCTCTTACTCCCTAAGAGCCCCCTTGTCTCTGGCCATTTTCTGCTTCCCTGAAATATAAAAATTGGATTAAGAACACATTAAATTTTTTGCCATCCGTCAACATGCACAGATGTTTAGAAATACATTGGTAGTCTGTTGCAGTTACTTTTAAACATGATTAAGTATCAATAATTACAAAAAAGATTGATAGATTGATGCACATTTTCAACAAACTTATTTTTTTGTAATCAGTCCAGTTCACAAGATCAGTTAGACACTGAAGCAAAACTCATTACTGAGGAGGCATAGCTACTATCATCCCATCCTCTATATGTAACTCATAAGAAATGAAGCCTACATCATAATAAACAACTCAAATATTAAAACTTGAGGCAAGGATTTGAAGGTTGTTGATGAAGAAGCAGAAAAGTTCATACTACTTACATTAACATCAGTGAAGTCAGACGAGGTCATTTTTTTCCCACATGCCCAGGTTTTATTCACTTTGACGTGAGTGATCACAATATCCTTGTTTCCCTCGAATTCCCCTTTGGCTGCTTCATTCAAAAGTGTCACTGGTACCCTGACACCATTCTCCTCAATCATAACAGTGGTGTTTCCCTTCATTCAGCCAAAGAGAAACAAACAGTAAGTACAAAGATCTATCAAAAGACTGAGAACAATAAAAACTAACAAAAAAGTGAGTACAAAAATAATAAGTAAAAAAAAAAGTCTACAGTAATAACACCAGAGTCACAGCAGTGCTGAGAATGATCCCCCACCCACATAGTACCTGCTCTGTGGTGGTCCTGTGGGGGTCCTGACCACTGAAGAACAGGGTAATACAGTATACAGAGAAACAGATGGTTTACAGTCTGGACCTGTACACCTACAGAGTGTCCTAAACGGTCAGCGGAGCTGATAAAAATGTCAGCATTGCAATATGTGCAAGATAGGGTTGATGTGCTCCTTTTCTTTTATTTCTGCACAAAATCTACTTGAGTTCTGAAGTGATGATTATTAAAAGCATGCTTCCTGAAGTGCTTTGTATGTATTTACAGTTTCCCTCAAAGAGAGAGAGAGATCTGCAGAGAGCACTATTTTTAAATATACAGGTGCTGGTCAAAAAATTCAAATATCATGAAAAAGTTGATTTATTTCCATTAATAATAATTATTCCATTCAGAAAGTGAAACATGTATATTATATTCATTCATTACACACAGATTGATATATTTCAAGTGTCTATTTCTTTTAATTTTGATGATTATAACTGACAACTAATGAAAACCCCAAATTCAGTATCTCAGAAAATTAGAATATCACTTAAGACCAATACAAAATAGGATTTTTAGAAATGTTGGCCAACTGAAAAGTATGAACATGAGAAGTATGAGCATGTTGTCAGGCCGCCCCAGGAGGGGCACTCCTGGGACACTTCCCATGCCGGCCACCAGAGGTCCAACTCACCGGAGTTCTGAGATTTTCACGCCGGCTCCCTCTCACCTAGCCCCTCCCGCACCTGTCCTCTCACCTGCTGCTCATCCCTAATAATTATCCTCCCCTTTAAGTTGGCCTTCCGATCCCTAGGTGTTTGTGGAGCATTAACCACCATACTGGCTTCTGTGAGAGCAGCAGTGTTCCTGAAAATCCCCTGGTTAACTTCTGTTTGTTGTTGTTTCAGACTACTCCCTCAGTTCCTGGTCCTTGACTTCTCTGGCTCTTAGTTCAGTGTTTTGGAGATCTTCTGAGCGTTTTTCTATTTTGAGACCTTTTGCTTTGGTCAACTTCTGGGCGTTACTGTCTTTGGACTCTTTTTGTTTGTGTATTTGCTGCGGCAAATAATTGGTCAAATAAAGCCTACCATGTATCCGACACCTGTGTCTGGCCTGCCAACATTACACATGTACAGCACTCTACTTAGTTGGGGCTCCTTTTGCCTGGATTACTGCAGAAATGTGGCGTGGCATGGAGTCACAATTATATATAAATACAATCAAACTAAACTAATAACACACAAACCTACAAAACCACAAACTGAGTAAACCTCCACAGTGCCTCTTATATATGATCCTCATATATGAGATCACAAATTGGACAGAAAGATAAAAGACAGATTTCTAGTGTTTTGAGCTGGATCCTCATGAGATATGCTAATGCTGATGTAGTTAGCCAGCTGCAGGTGCATCCCACAACATTACAGTCTCAGTTTCAGAAAAGAAGCCAATGACAGCAAGGTGTCCAGGCCCTGAGCCAGCTAGCTACCCTCAAACCATAAAGCTTCAGAGCTGGGATGAGGTTTGGGGCTGGTATACAGTATTCTATTCCTCCAAATGTAGCTTTGTGCATTTGTGTAAGTTTGTAGGGTCCTCTGTTGTTTGGTTGTGCTGTACAATGATCTTAACTGGACAGCCACTCCTGTGGCACACTAACCTTTCTTAATCAGACGATGGCTGCTACCTTTAATGAGCAAAGAACATGGGAACCCCATGCAGATATCCAGGTAATTCTAAAGGTTTTAATGACTGTTGATTTCAACTGAACATTTAAACCAGCAAAACTGAAGTTTAAAATGAGTTTAAAAAGTTTTAAATTTGAGTTGAAAGTAATAGTACAGGGTTAAATTTATCCTACATTTACTGTAACAGTAATCCAAAAAATTAAGATTATAATAATAATAATAATAACTAGAAAAGTGCATTTCTTGAAGGAAACGCGGGAAGGTTGCACAGCTTGCTCAGTGAGGAAGGAGGGATGAATATATGACTCAGAGGAGTATGGGTGCTTGCTATGGTGCTATGGTGTCGCTAGCCACTTGTAATGGTGTCCCAGTTGGATACGGTGTTACTAAATGGTTGCTATGACATTGCTAGGCGGTTGCTGTAGTATCCTAAGTGGTTGCTAAGGTGTTGCTAGGTGGTCGCCAAGGTGTTGCTAGGTGGTTGTTGTGGTGTTGCTATGTGGTTCCTAAGGTGTTGCTAGGCGGTTGCTATGCTAACCCAGGCGGTTGCTAAAGTGTTGCTAGGTGGTTACTATCGTATCCCAGGTGGTTGCTATGGTGTTGCTAGCCAGTTACTATGATGTCTCAGGTGACTGCTTAGGGGTTGCTGGGCTGCTGCTATGGTGCGAGGGTTGTTTACGAAGTGTCTAATAGATGTTGTTCAAAATGAACGGGAGTCAATGGGAGGAACAAAGAATGAAAAAATGACAGAGGAGTGCGGGTCAGTGTAGCTGTAGATTAGTGCTTGGGGACCTTAGTGTGTGAAAGAAACAGCCGGCTGGGACTCTATGGGAGGATTGAGGGACGTGAAAAGATAGAGAAACGGACAAGTGCGGGTCAATCCATCACTGAATCCCTGTATGGGGCACAGTGTATCCGATTTGGTGTCTCTAGGTGAAGCGGAGTAGATTAGTTAGGTATGTGTTTTTCGATCCTATTCATTCTCTATGGGTAAAAATTTCTTCCTACTTGGAATCTGTGCATCTGATAAAAAAGCACCTGTCATACCATTATACTGGACAATCTAGAATTGGAATGGAGTTGACATCTTGAAAACTGCAGGATGGGAATGATAATAATAATAATAAGAAGAAGAAGAATATAAATTGAATTAGGAACATCAAAATACTTACCGGAATGGACATGTGGGCCTGATTGCCACCACTACTTTTCTCAGAAGAGTCATTATTGCTCGTGGCCGGAACAACTTTTCCTGACAGGTAAAGTCCCGGATCATTCAGGGCAGTTCTCTCTGAAGAAGGATAGATGCTCTCTTTTGCGAGACGAATTAATTTTTCATCTATCTGAAGTGGAGCTGTCCCGGACACTGCTGTTCCACTTCCCAGGATGATTCTGGAGTATGGCTGGTCCTCCTCCACTGTGGCATCTTTTATAATGTAAGTTTCCCCCTCCTGTAATTTATCGATCTGATTCCCTTTAAGGGTAATCAGATACACTGTAGTACCATCACAGACGGAACACAAAGCCCACTGGTCTATAGTATGCTTTGCCACGCAGCGCACTGTTTTCATTCTGGTTAGACAAAGAAAACAAATGAAAGTCTTACCTCATTTCATATTACATGTTTCATAGACAAAAAGCTTGGCAGTAGCTGGTGCTGACCCTGTGCTTCTCTCTTTGTGTATTATATGTAAGAAAACAGGTAAGTACAGTACTGCAGAACAACCATGTGTCATAGACAGGTAAGTAAAGCAGGTAAAAAACACAAACCCACACAGACATTTTTACCCTTAGACTAAATAACATGAAAAGCTAAGATGAAAAAATGATTCATACAAATAACTATAAATTACTACAAATGATTACTATGCAGAGCAGTGTATAGTACCTTATAGGATCAAATCATCATTAAAGCAGTAATGGTTTGATTTAAAAATTGATTTACGTATATATTACATGAATTAATTAATCTGACCGACTTTATAAATAAAAGGGAGCGTCGTTTTTACTAAAATAATCCCACTCCTTTTTTTAAAGGTTGGTTGTTGAAAGCTGATAAGGTGAAGAAAGACACTTCAGCATTTTTGTGTATATTCAAGACGAGTGTCCTCAGAGTGACCTCAGAAAAAGAACAGTCAGTTATTATATTGCATGATCACTTTAATTTCTCAGGAGTCAATTTGCTGTTGTTATATTTTATTTATACTATATTTAAGAGGCCATTATGAAAAGGTTATGATGCATTTTTTTTTTTTTACATTTTAATGTGTCTTTTTCTGCAGAATTGTAAACCAGGTGGTACTTATAATGACCCAGCTAAGAAGAATCCAAAAGAAGTAAAAAATCTACTGAAAAAACCTTGATGCTTCAAAATAAGTTTCTTTGGAGTTTCTTTAGTTGATTAGTTGATTAGATTTATTAACTTTATTTTAAGTAATTTACATGTGAAAACTAGAGTTAGAGCATCATAACTTTGTAGGACTTGAGACTTGCTTGACGTATAGCAGGGACTCAACTTGCTTGAATTATCCCACATTAACTTGGACAAGACTTTAAGGTTAAGACTTTAAGGCTAACATTAAGACTGGCTGGTGACTTTTTTTTTAAATATTCTATCTAGTTCAGTCTTTATGTCAATGTCAATGTCAATTTTATTCATAAAGCACATTTTAAAACAACAAATGTTAACCAAAGTGCTGTGAATAGTCAAAACATACATAAAAACAAACAAACAAACAAACAAAGACCACAACATTAACTCTCCACTACATTAAAAGCCAAAGAATAAAATTGAGATTTCAGGCGGGATTTAAAAACTAGCAGTGTAGGGGCTAGCCTAACATGTAGTGGCAACTCATTCCATAGTTTAGGGGCTATAACTGAAAAGGCACGCTCACCCCTGTGCTTCAGCTTGGATTTAGGGACCACCAGAAAAAGCTGATCAGCAGATCTGAGTGACCTTGATGGAATGTATGGCTGCAAAAGCTCAGAGAGATAGGCTGGAGCTAAGACATTCAATGACTTATAAACAAAGAGCAAGATCTTAAAATCAATCCTAAAACGGACAGGAAGCCAATATGGGCGATATGTGTTCTCGTTTATGTGTTTTTGTTAAGAGACGAGCAGCAGCATTCTGAACCAACTGTAGCCGTGCGATGGAGGCCTGACCAACACCAGCATAAAGCCCGTTACAGTAATCAAGTCTGGATAAAATAAAAGCATGTATAAAAAATCATTGAAGGATAAAAAAGGCTTGACCTTAGTTAAAAGCCTTTATGTCATTAACAAACCCAGACCGATGTGCGCAAAGCTAAAAGTCAAACAGCCTTTACTGAACAATTGGACAGTTCAACAAAGCAGCAAAACACGACCAAACATGAAGGGAAGAGCAAGATACAGAGTCAGGAGAAGGTTAGAACCAGAAGAGGCAGTCAGCGGAGATACCAGAATACAGGGGTGAAACGGAGAGAATAATTAGAGAATGAATAGAGATCAAAAACCAGAAGTAAAACAAGATCAAAGCCAAGGGGGAAAAGAGAAATCGAAAGTCAGAGAAAAAAATGAGGTCAGAACCAAAGTGTAAACAACCATAGGCACGCTCAGGATTGAGAACCAAGGGTCTGGCACAATCAAGCCTGTTTGACTTTAACTCTGCGAGCATCGATCCGGGTTCTTTGTTCATGACAAACAAAATTTCCATGAGACAAAAAAAGATGAGTGTTTGAATGGGGTTTAAATACAGGGAGGCTAAACGGACACCAGGTGAATCTAATATTCTGGAGAGCTGGAACAGGACTGATTGGGTGACAGGGAACACGTGAGTGTCACATCATAGAGTGAGGCCCTCTGGGAAGAGTCCGGAGCGGCGGACCCGGGAAAAGCCGAAGTTGAGACTTTATCTTTTATGCTACACTGTGGCAGAGTGTGATCAGCTTTAATCAGTTCACATTTTCTGTCAACACATTTCTTTTCTTTTAAAGCCACATTTGTGTGAAAAAGCTCTACACAAGAAACGAGATGGACTTCCCAGACATCACGAGTTTGAATAATAAACTCCTGTGCTGTTGATGTTGGTAACTCTTGAACTTACTGTTCAGGTGCTGGTCATAAAATTTGAATATCAAAAAAGAAAAAACTTTTTCTAATGCTTTTCTAATTTTCTGAGATACTGAATTTGGGGTTTTCATTAGTTGTCAGTTATAATCATCAAAGATAAACGAAATAAACACTTGAAATATACCCATCTGTGTGTAATGAATGAATATAATATACAAGTTTCATTTTGAATGGAAAAAGGAAATAAATGAACTTATTCATGATGTTCTCATTTTATAACCAGCACCTGTAAATAGCAAACTCTCTGAATACAGCCCTAAGCGACTATCAGGTTCCACATGTTCCAAAATGAAAGTGTAAAATTACAAAAAAAAAAAACCCACAAAAAATATGAAGAAACAAAAAAAAAATCTGGACAAATATGATCTGGTTTCTGTTTAAATTAAAATTATCTTATCATGTAAGCTGTTTGTTCTAAACTGAATATAAACTGTATCTGAAATATTGTAGTTTATGAGTGAATGATTTAGAAGTCTGATTTAGTCATATATATGTATCTGATTATTTAATATCAGGGTATCAATATTTTACTGAACTGCTGGATTGCTCATATAGCTATCATGACTGCAAATAAATGACTGAGAGGAACTGACCTGCTGGCTTGATATTCTTCATAGTATCCGCCCCAGAATCCATCAAGACATCCACAGGATGTGCTACAGCATCTGATACCGTTATTAACACGATCCTGGTCCCAGTATGTGCTACAGCATCTGCCATAGACTTTTCCACACTGTCTGTCTAAGCACTGATGACACAGTGCTAAGAACAAGATGATGGTGATGAAAGTAAAAATTACAATCTGGGGAAAAAGACAATATCGTCAGTATTTTACATAAACTACTGACCAACCATTAGTATATACCATCATTACTCATCATCTGCACTGACCTACAGGACATTTAGAGCTACACTTTGTAGTTTTACAGACTACAGTCCACCTTCTTCTAGTTTTTCTGCAGCTTATTATCCTCTTATTCTGACAATATTTGTATCTTAGATTTAATAAGGCAGACGTTTGTTCTGCTTCCAGCGTAAGTAGCTTACCTTAGATTTGTAAAATGATGTCTGTACATGTTTCTGCTCGTCAGTCAGTGTTTGATTTTTGTCACACCACTCCCATGGAGGATTCTCACTGCTCTCGACATAATCTTCTTGTAGTGGAGTAATCAAACAGGCCACGTATCTGCCATCGCCAAAGAACAGGATCAGCCAAAAAACAGATGGAACTGCACAGGTCAGGAATTTCGCACAGCCATTAGCCCTGCATGGGCATCTCTCTGGAGTTTCTGAATCAGACCAGAGTTTGGTTTTCCGCAGAGTTTGGTTTTCCAAAGTTCAGAGCAATAAGCATGGGCATGATCAAGTACAAGTAGAAAAGTGCCTCCGTGTACCCACGTCTACAAGGGCACACAAAGTCAAGCTCCACAAGTTTTTCCAAAAGAACAAGAACAAGGTTGACCAGCACATAACTACGCCATGGGTGATCCTTTAAAATCTCAGTCAGTTTCACCAGTGCCATTTCTAATAGTACAATACCTCCAACACCTGTTATGAACCAGTCAGTCAGCTCATAAACAACTGAGGGACGGCCCAGAGTCTGTTGTGTATATCTGGGTGGGGGAAGACATTTCACACAGAGCCATTCTGAATTATAATACTTGCATGTCAGTAATTTAATTATAATTGTAATAATAATTGTAACTGATATGTAAAATGATGTCTGTACAAGATACTGCTTGTTGGTCAGTGTTCGGTGCTTGTCACACCATTCCAATGGAGGCTGTGCATCTCTTGTTTTAGTGGAGTCAGCAACAAGGCCACATATCTGCCATCACCAAAAGACAGGGTCAACAAAAAAGATGGAAATTCATATAGGTTTTACACCTGCATATGCCTCTACATCCTTGCTCTAGAGTTTCTGAGTCAGACCAGAAATCAGATTTCCATAGGTAAACACCGAAGTTAAACGCTATCAGTAAGGGCATCATCAGGTACAAAGTGAAACATGTCTCAGTGTAACTAGGTCTACATGGGCACACAAAGTCCTGCTCAACAAGTTTTTCTAAAGCAACAAGAACCAGACTGACCACCATGACCATCATTCTCTCCATTTCTATAGAATATACCCCAAAACTGCCAACACAGAATCTGAACTAGGCCTTCAGAGACTGATCTAAACTGCTTTGCTTCACGTCGCCTACAAGACAAAAACAGGAAGCTCGGCTGGTAATGCATGCTGGTGCAGATCTTTGACATTCAGTTATCATGTAAAGCACAAGTTCAGAAACTTGTGTGGGCATGTGTCATGACATGAACAAAGGGGGATTTCAGAAAATCACTTGTTGATGTTCATCAGGCTGTACAGTAACATACAAAAGAGAAAGCTGCCACTCTCCAAAAACAACATAGCTGCCCATCTCCAGTTTGTTGAGGATTACATGGAGAAGCCAAACCGGCATTAAACTCATTATTTGTGAATAGGGTTTTGGGTTAAATGAGTAGTTGTGTGTGTGTAGGACAGATTGGCAGGTACTGGGAACGTTTAGCTGCAGTTATTGTTGCACAAAGGAGTCACACCAGATACTGAAAGCAAAGATTCACCTGTTTATACCATTTAGAGATATGTAATATTGTATCACTTCCTTTCTCAATAAATAAATGACCAAATATAATACTTTAGTCATTTGTTTAGTAAAGCACCACTTTGAGCACCACCATATATTGGCACAAAATTGCCCCCCCACACCGCCTAATTCAATGTAATTTTGTTAGACTGTGTCGTAACTTCCCATCATGTTACTCAAAGACAGTGTTATTAGAGACAATTGTCCAAACATTTGGCAAAAAGATTATTTTTTGGTAACAGAAGAAAAATAATAATGCAAAAATAGAAGGAACTGGTAAGGGAACAATATTTTACCAGCACTGTATGTATTTATTCTTCATATATAAACGCATTATTACAAATTCGCATAAATACAAATACCATCTATCAGCGAGGATGAGAGAGAACAGAGTAAGAAGACATACTAAAGAAAATGAAACGGAATTTTAAAAAATAGAATAAGTTCATGTTCTCTGCACAGAAGAGGACTAAATAGGTTTGTTCATGTTTATTAATTGCATCTCTTTGAAATACAGATCATCACTACCTGAACATGTCTTTAACCTTAAAAACACACGCAGGAATGATTCAAAGAAAAAGGGTGAAATATATACAACAAACCTGAACATGAATCAGTGACAGAGGAAGTAACAGAATCAGTGACAGAGGAAGGAACAGAATCAGTGACAGAGGAGGAAACTGAATCAGTGACAGAGGAAGGAACAGAATCAGTGACAGAGGAAGGAACAGAATCAGTGACAGAGGAAGGAACAGAATCAGTGACAGAGGAGGGAACTGAATTAGTGACAGAGGAAGGAACAGAATCAGTGACAGAGGAGGGAACTGAATCAGTGACAGTGGAGGGAACAGAATCAGTGACAGAGGAGGGAACTGAATCAGTGACAGTGGAGGGAACAGAATCAGTGACAGAGGAAGGAACAGAATCAGTGACAGTGGAGGGAACAGAATCAGTGACAGAGGAGGAAACTGAATCAGTGACAGAGGAGGGAACTGAATCAGTGACAGAGGAGGGAACTGAATCAGTGACAGTGGAGGGAACAGAATCAGTGACAGAGGAGGGAACTGAATCAGTGACAGTGGAGGAAACTGAATCAGTGACAGAGGAGGGAACAGAATCAGTGACAGAGGAAGGAACAGAATCAGTGACAGAGGAGGAAACTGAATCAGTGACAGAGGAGGGAACTGAATCAGTGACAGAGGAGGGAACTGAATCAGTGACAGAGGAGGGAACAGGAGTAGTTTTACTGGCAGGTGTCATGTGTAAGTTCGAATGGTGTCTTAGCAGATCTTAAGCATGATCCTGAGCAGTGGGTTTGTTCTTGAGCTGATCAGCGTGCATGTCTGCGTGAGCTAAACACTGTGTTCATCTTGATGAGTAGAAAGGGGTTGGCTCATGGACGGAGCAGCAGGGCTTCTGAAAACCTGAAACCAACAGCAGTGTTTAAAACACACAACAGAGACAGCATGAAGTGGAACCAGGAATGTGGTAGAAATAAGGGTACGGATGATGGAGATTTTAGAGATGTGTGTGAAATGTCAGCAATACAGTACAAAGACCATAGCCATAAATTAAACATGTGAGAAGACTAAATATCCCATCCGGGGGCTGGGGGTTATGATTTGGGGGTTGAATATGCCTGTTGTGACCATTGTTGGTCGCTGCATGAATGTTTAGCTAATTGGCTTTATATTTAATATTTAATATTATACCACTTCATGTACAGTAATTACTGAGACTTTTTCTGAAAAAGAAATTACAGACATTAATATCTTTTTGTGCAAGTCAATGAAGGGCCGCGTTTCCCTCAGTATATATTGTGATTATGGCCTTGTACAGTACAGGGGTCAGTGTGCCTGTAATGCATCCATAATGCAGGATGTGTTATATACAATATTGATACGAATACGTTAGGAGTAGAAATGTGCTAATATATACTTCTTACTGAGAACAGATAAGCACCGTCACCCCTCCGTGTTTCCCTGACACCACCAATCTACGAACTCCATTTCCCAGAGTGCACTACCCAATGATGTCACCCTCACATGTCCCCAGTCACATCTTGTTTTCACTCTCCACCTGCTGCCATTTCCCATGCTGCATTTAAACCTCACACAAAAACATTCAGAGCTGTACCAAACCCTGTGTGCACAGCTGAGCGGTTTCCTCTAGCCTTCTTGTTTGCTATCTCTGGTTTTTGACTCCCTTTGACTTACTTTCTTTAACTCTCTCCTTGTCCTGGTCGCCTGATTATTTGCCTCTCTGGTTTTGTTTCTGTTTACTCTCCTGGATTACTAATTCGGATTTGTTCGCTGGTCCGATTGCCTGCCCTTTGGCCCTTGCCTGTCTCTTTGTCTATTTACCTGCTTTGCCCATTTGTTATGTTTGCCTGGATTATGCTGTGGTGCTCTACTGTCGATCTGTTTAACAAACCTCATCTGATTTTCAGCTCTGCGCACATCAAGTCAAGTTCTTTGTTCTGACAAGCACTTAAGTATCCAAAGCCTATCCACAAATCTCAGCCTGTGCAAAGAACTCCTAATATCCCCCAGCACATAGATGATAAAACACTTCATAGAGTCCCAATCTTGGATTAATATTATTAATAGGCATTAACATATTACAAGAATTAACTTTTTCATGAAATCTAAAACAATATGCTAGTTTCCATTACTGATTAGTTAATATTTGTTAATAATCTTAAGCTTTATTTCTCTCGTTAGTTATCGATTAGTTGCTACATTACCGCTTGCTACTCATTACCGCTTGCTACTTGCTTACGTACTGGTAATTAATGTACTCCTATAATAAAGTGTTAAAGACATAATACATAAATGTATTTCCCTGTAGATTCTGATTCTCAGTTCTCGATGTAGCTCCTGTTTGGTTTTTACTTTGTAAACAGAATAGATTGATATTAAGGATTTAAAATTTCCTTCCACTTGAGATTAATATATTTGTTTGGGAGGACTGACCTGGTTAATGCACTCACAGCATTCATTCCAGTAATCTCTCCAGTTCTTTTCACAGCATGAATACACCATCAGTCCAAACAAGAAACTATTGAGGATAGTGAAACCTGCAATCTAGAGCACAAAAACAACATGTCTGTTTAAAGAATATAACTTCATAGAACACTAAATAAATCAGATACATTTAAAAAGTGAATTCCTATTAATAAGAATATGATGATTAGGTTCACTATGGATTGAAAATGTTAATGCTTGAATGCAACAAATTTGCATTAAATGCAGATAAACCACAGTGTGTTGTTTGAGCCCGTCTCAAGTTACTAATTAACACTAAACAAGAAACATTTCAAAAATGTACAGGGTGAGTGAAAAGTCTCAGGACACAGTTTATTTCAGAAACGACAGGGAAAATGACATATCTGAACCCCAGCAAGTAGGGGGTGAGGGGGTTCTATCTTTTAGGCTATGTCCAGAATATGGCCGCCATCTTAAAAGCTGCCATACTGGATAAAGGGCAATTTTTTCCAATGTCAATGTGGTCATATAGAATATCCTTTAACATCTGTGTTAAACATCAGTGGTCATGTAGCTTGGGTCCTTTAACATCTGTAGGAAGCTCCTGCAGATGTTCTATCAGACTGTGGTGTCCAGTTGTCTCTTCTATGCTGTGGTGTGCTGGGGTGGAAGCATTAGGAAGAGAGATGAGATGCGTCTGGACAAGCTGGTCCAGCGAGCAGGGTCAGTTGTTGGTGTGGAGCTGGACTGTGGTGAAGGTGGCGGAGAGGAGGACACTGCACAAACTGCTGTGTATTATGGATGATGATGGGCACCCACTGCACACCATCATCATGGACAGAAGGAGCAAGTTCAGTGGCAGGCTGCTGTCACAGAGCTGCTCCATGGACAGACTCAGGAGATCCTTTGTCCCGAGAGCCATCAGGCTCTTTAACTCCTCCCAGCGGGGAAGGAAGAGGGAAGAGGACTGCTGAGGAGTAAACTCTCTTTTCAATCATAGGCTTATTTATGCACTATTCACTTTACTGTATATACTGTACATCTTTAACTCCTGGACACTCTGCTCCACTTAAATACCAATATATGCACATGTTTATTATGTTAATTCAGTCATTTATCTGCTGATAACTGCGCCCCTTGCACATCCATGCACATTTATTTATTACTATTGCACTGTTTTGCTATATATCAATAAAGTATCTATCTATCTATCTATCTATCTATCAAAAACGACCAGATTTTTCTAGAATTTCCAGATTTGCAATATCTTCTGTGGTTCAAAAGTTATCATTACAGGAAGTTGCAACAATTGGAAACGTTCCCTGCGATGCACAGCTATTTGACGTGTTCAGTGTGTTGTCCCTGGTGCTGAAGGCGCTGGATCCAATCGTTATGAACTCGCATGAGACTCTCTGGAGAAATGCAGTCACCACGTTGCGTGCTGCATTGTGGACTTCTTGCAAAGGCTGCCTACAGCATTGTTGAGGTTTCCTCATTGGTAGTGGTCGTGGGACGACCACTATGTGGCTTGTCATCCACAGTCCTGGTTTCTCTGAATCTGGTGATGCCGCAGTGCTGTGTGATATTGGTGGTCCTTCTGGGTGTCGATTGTTGAAGTCTGTGGCTATGATACGACAGCTGCGTCCCCTGGACATCAGAATCTCCTCAATTCTCTCTTCTTATGTCAAGTCTGTCTTCAGTTACCAGTAACGAACGACACAGTGTTGAACTTTATGTTGATAACTTTTGAACCACAAGAGGTCCTGAGACATCTGACTCACCCTGTAGATGAAAGGGTGAGTATATACACAACTATAGACAGTTGTAAATGTAAGAAGCCTACCTTAGATGCATAATACGATTGCTGTGCACTCTGCTGACCAGCAGTCAGTGTTTGGTTTTGGTTGCACCATTCCCATGGAGACTCACTCCTGCTCACGGCATTTTCTTCGTTCAGCTCAGTGTTAAGACAAGCGACGTATCGTCCATCCATTAAGAAGAGAGCTGTCCAAATGACAGACGGGGTTAAAAAAGACAGAAATTTCGAAATTCGCATGCAGGATGAGCAGCCACTGTTCCTTTGTTCTTCTTCAGACTCTGTAGAGAATTCCGGCCTCAGAAGGTGAGCTCCGAAGCTAAAAGCAAGAAGCAAGGGCCCCGTGAAACAGAGAGCGAATAAACATCCTCTATATCCTTGTGTGCAAGGGCACACAAAATCATTCTCAATGAATTTCTCCAGAATAGTAAGAATGATGCTAAAGAGAACATTATTCTCCAAATACTTTCCTTTCAGAGCACCGTGTATCTCTTTTAGAACCATAGCTATAGTTTATCCTGGGAAGCAGCAACCTATCAGGTTGTGATCAGCTCAAGGACTCACACTGTGCTTTCAATGAGAACACAGCATATCAACCTACCACAAGAGAAAAACAGGAAGCAGAGTGTACACCAAGTCCCAACCTGCTTTTAACACTGCTTGTACCTTGTGACTCCTAAAGATGATGCAAATCAACCAACCAAACATGTCCAGCGATGGTCAATTAATAAAGGGTCTTCTGGAGACACTCCAGCCACTGTTGGCAGACATGAAGGCATGTAATAATAATGGAGTCTTGGTAAATATTTAACTAAATGCCCCTTACACATTGCAGATTAGCTTCGCACAAACCAGATGGCTTATCACGTCTTTTATTAAACAAGGATCAATGACAAAAGAATTATGCAGAGCGATGGAGCAAACAGACTGATTCCTGAGAAGCAGATATAGCCCATTCACCAAAGGGAATGGTGTTAAGATTGATTGCTGATTCGCCGCTGTCGCCTAGTGGCCGGGGTAAGGCTGGCACCAATGCCAGTCCTTACATAAATAAGATAAAAGCCACGTTGTCTGTTTTTAGTCACAGTAAATGAGAAGAAAATGTCAATTGTCATAATTGCAATTACATATTGATAAATGCCATATGAAATGACTGAGTTAAAAAACATTTGAAAATGGGTTGATAAGTTACAGCAGATTTATTTTAAAAGATCATTGCACGTGTATTACAAGTAGATTTGTGAGTCATGTAGTAATTAAGTAGTTTAGAGCAGGTAGAAAGTTATACTTGTTCATGCTCTACACTACATAAGTCCTACATAACTCCTATTGTAGAGTGTGTTGGTTGAGGACCTAAACAGGCACATTATTTTCTCTAAGCTTCAAAATACAGAAATAAACAATGCCAAAAAAAGGACAAATTCCAAACAGCAGAGGATGTGAGGGGGGGAATGGAGAGACCATACCAACGTGACAAAGGAGAATGCTGCAGCTCTCATTATGGAACGAACAAGGAACTGGTGGTGGGAGCACCAGACCTCCTGAGGAGGTCATAGTTTTGGTTGCCTTGGGTCCAGAAGTGATAGATAGCGCACACACCTTCCAGACTTCAACCCTCCAACCATCTTCTCTTCGCTCATTAACAGTGTGATCCCAGGGCCCTTCAACATCAGGTACTACCTCACTAAGCTACTCAACATCCACCACCACCCCCAAAGGGCCCGCCAACTTTGGGCACTAGCCCAGCATGGCAATCAGGCCCTCAGGACTGCACTTTCCCATGGACCTCCAGAATCACCTGGGAACTCATAAATCCATCCTGCTTTCACCCAGCAGCTCAGACCACCTGTGCAGAACCGTCCACTCTCAGTACAGTAGAGCTCCTCAGATTGAAAAAAAAAAAATCTGTTCTGATGGGCATCAGGAAGAAACTGGAAGCCCTGACGAAACTGAATCTGCGACACCATGAGGAGAGGAGAGAGAAACTGACTTTACTGGACCAAGTTCTCAGCTCATATTGTGAACCTGACTCGGTCATGCAGATTCCTCCTCTACAGCATCTGGAGGATACGGCCCTTCCTCTCTCAGGAGGCCACCCAGCTGCTTGTCCAGTGTATTGATCTCTCTAGGTATCAGCACTGGCCCTTGTTTGGGCAGTGTCTGAGCTCATGGCGAGTTGTAGGCTCTAACCTTCCTGTACTAGCTGGAATTTTATCCAATGTATCACTAAGCATGGTTATAAGTCGATCTGGATAAGAGCATCTGCTAAATGGCTTAAATGTAAATGTAACAAACTGTACTGTTATTGAAGAGTTGACAGATGGGCTAGAGGAATACACAGACACTGTGCCGTCATACATTAGTTTTTGCAAAGACCATGGTTTCCAGCTTCGGAAGTGGGGACAGAATTTTCTATAAAAAAGCCAAATGCATCATGGAGAAAGGGATAAAAGTAGAAAACAAGAAACATTTATATAACAACCCAACGATCTGAAAGAGTTTAACTCCACATGTAACAGAGTAAAATGAAATTAAGCACTTTAATGCTTTAATGCTAAAGTGAAGTTTTAGTGCCCCCTAATGGCAAGTGCAACTGCAGCTATGCTACGCATGTGTAACCCTCCCTTAGCTTTAGCACAATCTAGGAATGCTGTGGAGGCAGGGTTGTGGACCAGAGTTCTGGGTTCTAGGAGTAGTGACTTGTTTAACTAGCTTCAGATGAGGACACTTTAAACCCACAAAATCTCTTGAAAATATTACTGCTTGTATTTTGTCATTAACAAGATCTGGGCCTTAAATAAAACACAGAGAAAAGTAAAAGAAAAATAAATAAGAACTGACTGAAAAACTTGACCTGCATTAAACAGCTTCACATTAGAAAAATAATCCCCAAACATCCAAGATAAAACCATTTACAGCAGTTACAGCAATACTTCGCCCCTTTGGTATTTATCTAATAAAACTTACGATGACTGTGTAGCTTCTCCATACTAACAGCAACAAACATGGCGGCTTCATTACATCAAATCCTCACTGGCTTCAACTGGTTCGCGCCAAGCAATACCACAAAATACTCAACAAATACAGCACAAACACTCTTTTAAACAGACCAGTATGAACATTAACATCATTTTAACCATTTTAATCATATAAACTGAACGTTTTAGCACAGTAGCTTAGTTAGCATTAGTTCGTTTTATCACTAGAGCTTTTTAAACTCAACAAATCCTCTGTTACAACTTTTGCAGCACCACTCGGTGTCCGGATGGCAGACTGAAGTTGTAAGTTTAAGCAACTATTTTAGCAAAGTTTGTCTGCTAATAAAATCTTTTTTTAATCCGTTTCTCTCCGTCTCTCTCCCACTGCAGCTCGCGCTCTCCATCAGCTTCGCCTACTCCGCTACGTGACTGAAGGTGGGGCTATGCTAATTCGGTGCGGGTAGCTCATTGGTTTAGCGGGTGCATCGAACTCTTAAAGAAACAGTAGCTATATTCATAAGTATAGGCCAAAGTGACCACTGGGTTACACTTGGTCCTTCTAAAAATATACCTCTTGTCTTCCAGGTATATTTTTTGCTAATGTTTTTTATAGTAATCTGTTAATGTTAAGTCATATTTTAGAGAAGTTTGTGAAGTGCCCTCATGTCCATCTGTTTTAATTTTCTTTTTGTACAAGTTCATAGTGGTAATGCAGGGACATTTAATAAAAGATGAAGGAATGGGTGTGTGTCTGCGTGTGCCAATTCCTTTTCCACTGGTGAGGGGCATTTACAAGAAAGTGAGACCATTCAAGAATCCGTCTCACACACACAAAGCACAGTCTTCAGACCTTCACTTCTGATCACGTGCCCTCTTTCACATCAGCCATCAGTGAGCAGGGTGCTAACAGGCTTTCCAATAGAAAAATATCTATCTATCTATCATCTATATATCTATCTACCTATCTATCTATCTATCTATCTATCTATCTATCTATCTATCTATCTATCTATCCATCCAACATTAATCACTGGTATGATGAACACTGCAGCACTTTTCAAAGACATCAACAAAAACGAACATCACTGAACATAATGACTACAAGCCAGATGTTCTGACCTCTGTAGTCTTGAAGGTCTTTGAATGCCTAATGCTAGCCCACCTGAAGACCATTAGAAACCCTCTGCCGGCGCTCCTGTCGACAATGCGCTCATCTTGTCCCTCAAGCTACGACCTCTGAATGGTCCTGAAACCTGCAGTAGGTTCTGTTTGTGGACTTTAGCTCTGCATTTAACACAAAAATGTAGGAGCAGCTGCAGATCAAACTGTCCGCTGTCGATGCCAAATAGCAGGTGGAGCTAGGAAACCACATGACCCACAGATCCTCAGTACTGGAGTACCACAAGGTCGTGTGTTCTCAACCCTTCTATTCAGTCTCTACGCTAATGACTGTGTCTCCAATGAGCCAGCTGTGAAGATCCAAAGGTTTGCAGATGGCACCACCATGGAGGGCCTCATAGCCAAGAACGGTGAGTCTGCCTACAGAAAGAAGCAGCTGGTCTACTGGTACACCAACAACCACCTGCTGCTCAACACACTAAAGACAGTAGAGATTGTAGCTTCTGGTGCAACAGCCTTTCTCTACCCCCTTCAACATGAACTACTCTGTGGTTTCCACTGTGGAGCCACTCAACTCTCCTGGTGAGAGAAAAGCACTCTGTCCAGGAATAAAGTTCTTGAAACAGCTAAAGAAGTGTAACCTCCCGCAGACCCTGATGATCCAGTTCTATACAGCAGTCATCAAGTCTGTCGTCACATCATGCTTAACATCTGGGTTGGTTCCTACACCTCACAAGGTCGAGTCAAACGAAACGCCAGTGCATGATCAGGATGACAGAGAAGCTTATGGGATGCAATCTCCCAACTCTCCAGGACATCTACTCCAGCAGTGGGAGAAAGCATGCTTGCAAAATTACAGATTCTGTAAGACGGCACCAGGTCTCTAAGGTTCTCAAATACTGCCCCCTCTTGGGCATGTGTGGTACCTCACATGGCTTCCTCTCTGGCTCTACCCACACTCTGGCTGCTGATCTGGGGCTCATTAGGACTCCCACGGATACCCCTGTGTTTGCTCTGTGCTTCTGAGCCATGTGTCTTTGGGATTGCCCTTCCCGTTTTAGATCTCTATGCCTTGTCTCCTGGTCACTGGTTTCTGTTGTCTGTTTTAATATCTCACTGCTGTTGCAACTCGACGGTTGCAACCTACCTCAGTCTCCTCATCTCATAAATAATTGTGATTGTAATTGACCAAAATATCATAAGCTTTATGTTCGAGATTAAAGCTTAACGCTTGACAGGTTTGCTACCCAGGAGAGTAAAAGTACATACGCTCATTCAATAGTTTTTGACGAGCATTGCAACCTCAGCATGAATGAAAGTTTGACTTGTCCACAACCGGTTCCGGTGTGCTGAAAAGAAGTGCAAGAGAAGCAGACACATCAGGGTTCTCTGCAGGACAAAGAAACGGTTCAGTCCTCCGCTTCCTAGTGTTCCGCTTATGAATGTTCAATCACTGGAGAACCGAGCGGACCGCACGGAACAAGTTTTAGCGCAACATCGAGAGCTGCTGCGTGTTAGTGTGTCTTTCAGTCACAAGATTTCTAGCTATACAACCAGTACAGCAGGAAATAAGACAGTAAGGAAATCACAACACCTGTAACAAAATAGAAAACTGCAAAAAGGATTTAGAAAAAAATCAAAATAAATAAAATCACACTGTAAATAATCAAATATATTTGGTTAATATGACATTACAATCTAAATACATTTGGAAAAAAATACTGCTCCATTTGGAAAGTCTTTTGGTATAAATTTTATTTGAAATGAAACTTCAGTTGATAAAGATTTAATTTACATGCATCCACCTATATAATGTATGCACACTGCTAAATATGATAGACCTATGTAAAATTTTAGGTTAAAAGTAACAACCTCATTTTTTCCTAATTTTATTTGAGCAAATTACATAAACAAAAGAATATATATAAGAATATAAATGCTGCAAAAAAAATCATAAAAAGCAGGCAACCTTTCTTACATAGTCTTGTTAGCATGTCATTCTAAAATGAAGGCTGTGGAGTTACACGATTAGCTTAGCAGTCTACATGTACATTTCAGCTTCTTCTCTCCTGGTAGGATTCGGAATGTAGAAGGGTTCCTCCTGCAGACTGTGAAGAGAATAGTTTGGTCAGTGATGTATAGATGTTCTCCACTGCAGTGCTGTACTCTACTGTACTACACTGATAATGATATTAAATGTGTTTAAACTGTGAATGAAATAATGTGTCAGACTCTCACAGGTGATTGGTTACTGTAGATGATGTGTATATATGTATGAACAGAGTTTGACTATGTCTATATTTACTGGCCTTGGTTTCGAGACTGGACTTAAAATAATAACCTAACTGGAAGCGGCATCACTGACTATAGAAATTATGTCCTCAGTACATAGCAGCCAATCAGATTATATCACATTAAAGCAATTGCATTTCTAAGTTCTTAAATTACCCAAATGCAAAATCTACAAATATACTAGAATTATAACTCATTCTGTTACAAATATTAATGAATTGTAAGATTTTTAAAGAATTTATTTGTAAATTTAGGTGGAAAATAAGTATTTGGTCAATAACAAAATTTTGTAAGGGTCCGGGCAGCCAGCAGAGGGCGGCCGCGGCGGCGCCGTTCTGGCGGAACTACAGCCCGGAACTCCAAACCCCAGATTGCCCCGGGCTGATCAAGCCTACGAGCGGCACCTGAGGCGGGAGCCATATAAGCCCCTACCACACAAACACCTCTGCTGCACCTTTGTAGCGGGGTAGCCGGTACGGTACACCAGAAAGCCTAAGCCTAAGCCAACAATGTAGAGAGCGTGGGTCACTCTCCACACAAAGATCCACAAGTCCCCTTTCTGTTAAACCCTCTTCTGCTTATTTGTGATTTTTATCAACTAATCCTTTTGTTTTGAGAACGCAATCCTGGCGTCTCCTTTGTTTGTTTTTCCCGCCATTTCTCCCTCTCTTTCACAAAACCCCTCCTGACTTACGTCACGTGTACTACCGCATAGCGCATTGGTAGCACGTGGGGTTCTCACTACAAAGGTCAGGGGTTTGATCCCGCCTAAACCAGAATTCCAAAACACGTTCCCAAAACACTTAACACATAGTTTCACGTGCATCCACATCCAGGAACTCCGTTTGCTTGCAATTTAACATTTACATCGCCGCAAACGGATTCCTGCGCTTGGGTCCACACCCCCAACCGTGCCGTGACAAAGTTCAACTCAATACTTTGGAACACAACCTTTGTTGGCAATGACAGAGGTCAAACGTTTTCTTTAAGTCTCCAACAGGTGTGCACACACTGTAGCTGGTCTTCTGGCCCATTCCTCCATGCAGATCTCTTTTAGAGCAGGATATAGAGTTGCATACCTTTAACAGTAACTAAACTGAGTTGAGTAGAATGGTCATCCTGCAACTCTATATCCTTCTTCTCTCCTGGTAGGATTCGGAATGTAGAAGGGTTCCTCCTGCAGACTGTGAAGAGAATAGTTTGGTCAGTGATGTATAGATGTTCTCCACTGCAGTGCTGTACTCTACTGTACTACACTGATAATGATATTAAATGTGTTTAAACTGTGAATGAAATAATGTGTCAGACTCTCACAGGTGATTGGTTACTGTAGATGATGTGTATATATGTATGAACAGAGTTTGACTATGTCTATATTTACTGGCCTTGGTTTCGAGACTGGACTTAAAATAATAACCTAACTGGAAGCGGCATCACTGACTATAGAAATTATGTCCTCAGTACATAGCAGCCAATCAGATTATATCACATTAAAGCAATTGCATTTCTAAGTTCTTAAATTACCCAAATGCAAAATCTACAAATATACTAGAATTATAACTCATTCTGTTACAAATATTAATGAATTGTAAGATTTTTAAAGAATTTATTTGTAAATTTAGGTGGAAAATAAGTATTTGGTCAATAACAAAATTTTGTAAGGGTCCGGGCAGCCAGCAGAGGGCGGCCGCGGCGGCGCCGTTCTGGCGGAACTACAGCCCGGAACTCCAAACCCCAGATTGCCCCGGGCTGATCAAGCCTACGAGCGGCACCTGAGGCGGGAGCCATATAAGCCCCTACCACACAAACACCTCTGCTGCACCTTTGTAGCGGGGTAGCCGGTACGGTACACCAGAAAGCCTTAGCCTAAGCCAACAATGTAGAGAGCGTGGGTCACTCTCCACACAAAGATCCACAAGTCCCCTTTCTGTTAAACCCTCTTCTGCTTATTTGTGATTTTTATCAACTAATCCTTTTGTTTTGAGAACGCAATCCTGGCGTCTCCTTTGTTTGTTTTTCCCGCCATTTCTCCCTCTCTTTCACAAAACCCCTCCTGACTTACGTCACGTGTACTACCGCATAGCGCATTGGTAGCACGTGGGGTTCTCACTACAAAGGTCAGGGGTTTGATCCCGCCTAAACCAGAATTCCAAAACACGTTCCCAAAACACTTAACACATAGTTTCACGTGCATCCACATCCAGGAACTCCGTTTGCTTGCAATTTAACATTTACATCGCCGCAAACGGATTCCTGCGCTTGGGTCCACACCCCCAACCGTGCCGTGACAAAGTTCAACTCAATACTTTGGAACACAACCTTTGTTGGCAATGACAGAGGTCAAACGTTTTCTTTAAGTCTCCAACAGGTGTGCACACACTGTAGCTGGTCTTCTGGCCCATTCCTCCATGCAGATCTCTTTTAGAGCAGTGATTGTTTGGGGCTGTCGCTGGGCAACACGGACTTTCAACTCCCTCCACAAGTTTCCTATTGGGTTGGGGTCTGGAGACTGGCTAGACTACTCCAGGACTGTGAAATGCTTTTAACGAAGCCACTCCTTCGTTGCCAGAGTGGTGTGTTTGGGATCATTGTCATGCTACAAGACTCAGCCACGTTCCATCTTCAATGCTCTCACTGATGGAAGGAGGTTATGGCTTAAAATCTCACGATACATGGCCCCGTTCATTCTTCTCTTAACACAGATCAGTCATCCTGTCCCCTCTGCAGAAAACACTTCAAACGCTTCACAGTAGGTGTGGTGTTCTTGGGATGCAGCTCAGCATTCTTCTTCCTCCATAACCGGCGAGTTGAGTTTTTACCAGAAAGTTCTATTTTGGTTTTATCTAACCACATGATATTCTCCCAGTCCTCTTCTGGATCATCCATATGCTGTCTGGCAATCTTCAGACAGGCCTGGACATGTACTGGCTTAAGCAGGGGGACACCCCTGGCACTCCAGGATGTGAGTCCCTCTCGGTGTAGTGTGTTACTGATGGTAGCCTTGGTTACTGTGGTCCCAGCTCTCTGCAGGTTATTCATCACCCCACGGGATGAGATCTTGCATGGGGCCCCAGACTGAGGAAGATTGTCAATGGTCTTGTATGTCTTCCATATTTTTACAGTTGCTCCCATAGTTGATTTATTCACACCAACCTGCTGTTGTAGATTCACTCCTCCCAGCCTGGTGCAGGTCTACAGTTCTCCTCCTGGTGTCTTTCCACAGCTCTTTGGTCTTGGCCATGGTTGGGTTTGGGGTCTGACTGTTTGAGGCTGCGGACAGGTGTCTTTTATACAGGTACGAGGTCAAACAGGTGCTATTTATAACAGTAACGGGTGGAGGACAGAGGAGCTTCTTAAAGAAGAAGTTGCAGGTCTGTGAGAGCCAGAAGTCTTGCTTGTTTGTTTGTGGGCGGGTGACCAAATACTTACTTATTTTCCATCAAATTTAACAAATAAATTCTTTAAAAATCCTACAGTGTGATTTACTGGATTTTATTTTCCCATTTTGTCTCTCGTAGTTGAAGTGTACCTATGATGAACATTACAGACCTCTCTCATCTTTCTAAGTAGGAGAACTTGCACAATCAGTGGTTGACTAAATACTTTTTTAACCCATATATAATAAGTTTTGGTGCTGCACAATGTTGGACAATGTAGGATGGCCAACTCTCTTATCTGACCCTTGTGATCTTGTTACTACACTGGTGATCTTGAGGTTGGTGTGGCTCAGCAGTTAACACCACTACCCACCAGAGAGCTACCACCCCATGTGGGAGAAGGGGATTTAAATCCCAGTCTAGGTAGAAAATGCTGGGCTACACCAGTAAGAGTCCTTGGTCAAGACTCCTAACACTGCACGGGCCCACCTGTAATACGAATAACCTTGTAAGTCACTCTGGATAAGAGCGTCAGTTAACTGTAAATAACCAATCTCCATTTGAACAGCAGGATCAGTTAGAATCTCCATTTCAGCTGAGTAGTTTATATTACAGTGTGAATTACTGCTACCGCTGATTTAGCGCTGTAGGGTCTTTCTTGGTTGGTGTGGAGGAGTCAAACTCTTTAGCTCAGTATGTTTTAGTTTGTGACCATTCTACTCAACTCAGTTTAGTTACTGTTAAAGGTATGCAACTCTATATCCTGCTCCGCCCCGGGCTGTGGAGGGAATTTATTGATCATGATCATATCCAGTTGTGCACCACCTCAATGATGTATTATGCTGATGTAGGTTACTGTAGTTTACGTATGAACAGAGTGTGGAAACATCTGTATGTACAAGTGTAGGTGTCCACTATCCTCTACTTACCGGTGTCCCAGCAGTTCCCTGCTCTGTCCCGGGCTGTGGAGAGAATAGACTGATCATGATCATATGTAATTGTCCATCACCTCAGTGCTGTATTATGCTGATGTAGGTTACTGTAGTTTATCTGTAGTTTACGTATGAACAGAGTGTGAATATTTCTGTATTTACATGTGTAGGTGTCTGCTATTCTCTACATACCTCGGCCCCATCAGTTCCCTGCTCTGTCCCGGTCTGTGGAGAGAACAGACTGATCATGATCATATCTAGATTTGCACCACCTCAGTGCTGTATTGCAGTGCTGGTGTAGGTTACTGTAGTTTATCTGTAGTTTACGTATGAACACAGTGTGGTAACGTCTGTATTTACATGTGTGGATGTCCACTATCCTCTACCTACCTGCGTCTGTGTATGTATAAACAAAGTTTGATTATGTCTGAGACAGAAGCTGTGTGGCTTTCAATTGGATGGCTGCCACTACTTCTCACTAGCCACACCCCCTGGTTTATCTAAGCCACACACAGGCTTTAATAAATAGGGTAATTTAACTGTGTTGTTGTTGTTTCTCCTCTCACTTTCCTGCATCTCCTTATCCAGAGTGGCATGGCTCATTGTGTGTTTAGTTTGAATCGTCTTGTTTAGAGTGTAAATGTTGTGTGTCTTCTGCATTTAACCCATCCGTGAAGTGAAACACCCACAAACACTCACTAGTGAACACACACACTAGGGGGCAGTGAGCACACTAACCCGGAACGGTGTGCAGCCCTATCCACGGCACCTGGGGAGCAGTTGGGGTTTAGGTGCCTTGCTCAAGGGCACCTCAGTCAGTACTATCAGTTCAGGGAATCGAACCGGCAACCCTCCGGTCACAAGGCTGGTTCCCTAACCTCCAGCCCACAACTGCCCTTATAGTCAGTTGCCCTTGTAAACGTATGTAAACTGTGTTGGGAGTGTTTTAGGTAGTTGAGGTTATTGGGAAGTGTTACGATGTTTAGACTTAATGATGCTGTAGTGTAAACAGAGTACAGCTTTTAACAAGCTATTTGTTAAAGGTAACTGTAGGCCTGCCTTGAGCCTGAACCGAATGAGTAATGTGAACCATGGTATTATCGTTACGGTAATGTAGGGTGGACCTTTATTGCCCCTGAGGTTATTTTACAGTGGTGTGAAAGTGTTTGCCCCCTTCATGATTTCTTATATTCTTGCATGTTTGTCTCTTAAATGTTTCAGATCATCAAACAAATTTAAATATTAATCAAAGACAACACAAGTAAACATAAAATGCTGTTTTAAATGAAATCAAACAGGTGCTATTTATAACAGTAACGGGTGGAGGACAGAGGAGCTTCTTAAAGAAGAAGTTGCAGGTCTGTGAGAGCCAGAAGTCTTGCTTGTTTGTTTGTGGGTGGGTGACCAAATACTTATTTTCCACCAAAATTCACAAATAAATTCTTTAAAAATCCTACAGTGTGATTTACTGGATTTTATTTTCTCATTTTGTCTCTCGTAGTTGAAGTGTACCTATGATGAACATTACAGACCTCTCTCATCTTTCTAAGTAGGAGAACTTGCACAATCAGTGGTTGACTAAATATTTTTTTTCACCCCATATATATAATAAGTGTATATATAATAAGTATTGGTGCAATGTAGGATGGCCAACTCTCTTATCTGACCCCTGTGATCTTGTGATCTTGTTACTACACTGGTGATCTTGAGGTTGGTGTGGCTCAGCAGTTAACACCACTACCCACCAGAGGGTTTTTATTATTAAGGGAGAAAAACATCCAACATGTCCCTGTGTGAAAATTGTTTGCCCCCAGTTAAAACATAACTGTGGTTTATCACACCTGAGTTCAATTTCACTAGCTACACCCAGGCCTGATCACTGCCACACCTATTCTCAATCAAGAAATCACTTAAATAGGACCTGCCTGACAAAGCGAAGTGGACCACAAGAACATCAAAAGCTAGACATCATGCCAAGAACAAAAAATTCAGGAACAAATGAGAGAGAAAATAATAGAGATCTATCAGTCTGGAAAGGGTTATAAAGCCATTTCTAAAGTTTGGAACTCCAGCGAGCCACAGTGAGAGCCGTTATACACAAATGGCAAAAACGTGAATCAGTGGTGAACCCTCCAAGGAGTGGCTGGCTGACCAAAATTACCCCAAGAGTGCAGCGATGAATCATCCAAGAGGTCACAAAAGACCCCCAACAACATCCAAAGAAGGCCTGCAGGCCTCACTTGCTTCAGTTAAGGTCAGCGTTCGTGACTTCACCATAAGAAAGAGATTGGGCAAAAAATGGACGGCATGGTAGACTGCCAAAACAAAAACCACTGCTGTAAGTTATCGCATATGCTTGATTGTAGTTCTTGCTGCTAAGGGTGGCCCAACCAGTTATTAGCTTTAGGGGGCAAACACTGTTTCACACAGGATCATGTAGGTTTGGGTTTTTTTTTTACTCTAATAATATAAACCTTCATTTAAAAACTGCATTTTGTGTTTCCTTGTGTTGTCTTTGACTAATATTTAAATTAGTTTGATGATCTGAAACATTTGAGTGACAAACATGCAAAAAATAAAAAATCATGAAGGGGCAAACACTTTTTCACACCACTGTATTTTCAGAATGTGATATTCGTTCTGCTTAATGGTATAGTTTGTTAGTTCTCTAAGAATTCCCCACTGTTGGCTGCTGTTTTCCTTTAACGGATTGCTCTGTTGACGGGTGACTCAGCTACCAGCCTAACAGTGGTAACGTGTGCTGGTGGTTAAATTTCCCCTTGAGTAAGCTCCTAGCTCCTGTCCTGCCCCCTGCCGTGACAGTAAAACGACAAAGGCTGGTATCCCCAGATAGCAGCTGAGAATGATTCTTTTAATATGTTTTCTACAAATGCACTGAAATTCTTTCTCAACAAAAGATTCTGCAACAGCAAGACTTGCTAAGATTAAGATCAAACATCCATTCTTTTTGGTAAGTTGTAGCCCAGCTGCATTTAGAATCTGTTCCCCAGGCATTTCTAAAGTTGTGTAGAACACAATATCAGAAACAGAATCTGAACCTAAAATATCAAGTGTAGAAACAAACTGTGGCAGCAGCACCAAATTTTACATAAATCCCAGCCCCCCAAGCCCCCCCTCCCTCACCACCAAAAGCAAAACACTGTGCCTTCTGTAAGGTATGAGATCAACAGGAAGTAGCCACCCCCACCTCCAGTTTTCTTGCCAAAGAAGAAGAGCTCCTGTTAAAGTGAAGCCGACATTGCTAGTTCAGTGTTCTGGGTCTGTGAGAAAAGTGCTACCACCACCTCTGAGAAGGTGCAGTTTGAAAACTACAGTGCTCCTAAAATACAGAGCAGACTGCTCGCAAAAAACGTTTTGTCATTTTAAACGAAAACTAAAACTGAATCATGCTGTTTATAATTCTCTGAATATTAAAGTCTAAGTATCGGTAAGTTGGTTGCTGGGACAATATTAGACAATTATAAAAACGGGGGCTAACCCTTTACTAAGGTGGGGGGAGGGGTCACACACTGTCAGCAGTGCTACTCTTGAACATAGGAACTTGATATTGCTACAATAACCAGATCAATGCATGTATATATGCAGAGAAAAACACATATGGTTTCACCTGTATATAATCTTTGATAATGTAAAACAATCCACTTTTCTCCTCAGGTTTGTGGCTACCTTGCACATTTCTGCATTTTAATATAATCTGTGTTTTCTTCCATCAGCAGTTTTACTGTACTATTGTCCATTCTAGTATGTACTGTAGATATAGGCTAATAGCAGATTCACTTTGTCAGTATCAGTGCCAGAATGAAGAAAAACAGAAATAAAGAAATTTGAAGTCAAAGCCTTTAATTTTAGAATATTTAACACACTGACATTTGTCTGATTAGTAAAGCAATAAAATGACAATGTTTAATTCATCAAATTAGTACTCGTTTACTGTTATATTAGCTAAATATTACATTGTTTAACAGGAATATAGTCTTAAACATTTTTAACACAGAGCTAAAGGAAAGGCCAGTTTTATGTGGTAAACAGGTTAACAAGTAGCAACACCAAGGCGAGCATACCAGAAAAGAATGAGCCAAGCCAGAAACTCGAACAATCAGACCAAGAGACGAGCCAAAGTTGAACCAAACAAAGGCAAACCAATGTATAATCAGAGTCCAAAAACCAGAACACAGACAGAATCAAGAGGAGAACTCTCATGATGTTTTTTTTTTTTTTTCTTTTCTTTTCTTTTACTTCTAGTTTTATTTCCCCCACTTTATGATCAGGGCCTACCCAGACTGACCACGGTCTTATCCAGTTAAATGGATAAATTTAATTCGCTTAATTGGTTAAGATGGTGAAATTAAATTAAAATCAAAGGCTTTCTGTCAAACTCTGCCTTTTATCAGTCCCCCAATAGCTGCACTGCGACTGATGCAGAACCCCGTAAGCACATAATTCTTGCAGCAGTTTTGAATTAGGAAGTAGAGTAGCAGCTAATAGATGAGGATGTGGAGGTTTAACAGTGAGACTCCGTCCTGTAGAGTCTGTTATTTTCAGACCATCCAAACACAGAAACGCCGTCATCGTCGGGGTAACTGGCTAACATCACTTCAGTACATTACAGGTAGGACCTGAACAGATATTGGCAGTGATTAGTGATTTGCTTTCAGTGATCAGGCTGAGGGTTTTAGGTTTCTGTGTTCCCTGACTTTGTGCAGTTCAGCTGGCTGTTCTAACTGGTATAAACACCAGTGAACTGTGCTGTGAGAAGAGAGCTGCACCAACATTTAACACAAAGGGGTTTTTAGGGAGACCAGGTTAAAACGCCCTCTGACCAAAGGAGTATACCCAGTGTTAAATGACAAACAGGTGAGTATAATGAGTATTCTGGGGATGAGGAATGGGAAGGTAGTTCAAGATTGGTGGAATGAGGACATGTGGTGATAACACTGTGATGGTTTGAAGCGCCAGAGGCAGGAGGAGAACCCAGAAGCATGACAGTTAAACAGTATCAGTAGTACACGGCATATTTATATTTCATATATCCACTTGTGTAATCTCGTTGTCCTTTTGGGTCGCTGACAGGACTGGCAGCTGTTGTAGCAGCTGGACAGCATCTCTAGGTCAGCTGTTCCTGAGGACACTGAGCTCCTCCTGTAGCATTATCAGCATCCCTAAAGGGAAAAAAAAACCCAAAACCAACATCATATTAAACCCTATGGAGTAAGAATGGAATGTCACTCAAATTTATATGCATGTAAAGCAGATGAGTGAATGCTTTTGTCAATATAGCCTATCTACTGAGGATTGGGATTCATGTTTAAATAAAATTTATACTGTAACGGGTGACTCACTCAAACAGGGTTTGAAACCAGGCCTCAGAAAGTCAGCTTGTTGTGGGGATTGATCCTACTTGCTGTTGGTTGCTATTTATGTTGCAAAAAGGTGGGCCACACTTCTACTGATAATAAACCATGAGGCAACAAACAAAACAAACCTCCCCAAAACAAAAACCTAAATAAATGACAACTGAACCAACAACTCCCATTACCCCACATCGTAGTTATGTTCAGTGGGGTTGAGGTGATGTGAAAGGAAGGCACAGGGGTGTAGCTGTTCCTAAGGGACATACCACTGGGAAAGGAGAGCCCCTACACCACTATCTGAGACATCACCCTCAACTAATGAAGCTGTAGTACTGGAGCAGTTGAAAGTCGGCATTTAAGCTCCAAGAAAGCCTTAGCGAGGGCTGTTAAAAGGGTAGCTATTGTGCTAAAATGTCAGACAAAACTCTGAAATTAGCAAAGCCTATAAAGCGCTGCACAAGGCATGCAGACTTGGGACGTGTCTAATCCATAACCACAGGGTCCACACTCAACCGTCCCTGGGAGACAACAAAACTTAAGATAGTTACCGACTGTGGATGGAAAAGGGATTTCTCCAACTTAACATACATGTGGTTTATGTACAGCAGCTGAAGATCCCTCCTCACATGCTCTATGTGTCCATCTACGAAACGGCTGAAAATATACATAGTGGCTGAGGGTTTCCCTCACTAACCCAAATAGGCGCTGTGCAGGCCCTGTTTTGCCTATTGCAGTGCTTCATGGTGTTCAGCTTTTTGTCCCACCAGTAAAGCCCCTGTCCAGCCACAAGGAGAGTTCAATATGACTGTCAAGTGAAAGAGGGGGTCTCTAGGAGCCAGCTCTTCTTTGAATAGCTTATATGCACACTCTCTTCCGCATTCCGAGTCGGCCAGCTTAATTACTTCCTGTCTTGCTAGTAAACAGCGCACCTATGGCGTTTTTCATTCGCTCGCTTCAGGATTTGCCCAGGATTAGGGTCAACGACGTCACTCGTATTATTCAGACATTGTGTCAGACGTCAGCAACAATGAAAGAGAAGGGCTTCAAACTCCACATTTCAAGCTACGTCCACAATTATGAAGGTAAGATCCGGTCTTGTAATGTTAGCCCTTGACTAAATGCTTGTTTACTAACCAATGCTAACGTAGTGATACATACAGTACCACATCAAAAAAATCAAATATCATGGAAAAAGTTCACTTTTAATAATTAAATTCAAACGATAAACTTTGTGATTAATATAAAAAATGACCCTTTAACAAAAACCTTTTCACCATATTCTCATTTTTGATGTTGCACTGTATATTTATAATCAGGAAACTAATTTTAATCAGGGCAGGTGCGTTTGTCTGTATGCTTTACTAATTTTAGTGCATCAACTTCAAATCTTATTCTGCTGAACATCTTACCTTGTATAAACCGAATGTCACTGTCCGAGCCAGCAAAGCGGTGAATGCTCCAGAGTAAGCTTCTCAATTTGTTGCTTCAGCTGGAGAATCTCCTCTCTAAGAAGCGTATTTCCTTCGAGAACCACGTCGACAGCAGCGGGATCCGGAGCCGAAGCGTAGTCATGGTCCCTGGGACCTGCTAATCCCTACCAATCATAGCACTAGCACTAGCTAGGGCTGCTCTGACCGGTTTGTTGCTCAGTCTGTTCCATGACAAGTTCCATTGCATGTCTGGCTCTCTATTCCAAAAATTCTTTGGCTGGGTCAGTCTTTCTGAAACAGGTGACTCACTCAAATAAGGTTCCAACCCAGGTGTCTCATGTAAAGAACCAACATAAACATAGTATGGCACCAACACACACATAGGAAACCCAAGTGCAGAACAGCAGGGGAGCAGACAACTGAACTACTGCTCAGAAAATCAGCTCATGGTGGGGATCAAACCCACTCACTGTTGGATGCTATTTATGGCACATTACCACTACACCACCACAGAAGAGGTGAAAAAATAAACAGGATGGGAGTTTTTCCTTGCCTCTGTGGCCCTTGGCTTGCTCAATGGGAGCTTGGACACCAGATTCTTTGTAAGGCTGCTTTGTGACAACATCTGTTGTAAAAAAGCGCTATATGAATAGGCTTGGGTATCACTGCTCGCTGAATGTCTGCAATTATGGCTGTTGGGTCACTTTGCACGTGTTGGACAATCCATCTGTTCTCTCTCTGTGCTTTGGGTAGGTCTCAGAGGTCTTTCATGTCGCTGCTGCATGCCTCCTGCTATTCACTGCTGCCAACAGTGTGCTATGGTAGTATCCACATGACCAATATGATGTGCATATAGATGTGGCACTATGGAAGTGTTAAATACATGAAAATAGTAGCCCCCCCATTTTATTTTTATGTCTAAGGTGACTTTCATGGGATAAACTACTGTTAATGTCCATTTTACCAACTAACTGTGTAATATATAGTTTCGCCAGTAGAGGGCGCTCGGTGCCAAATGCACCAGTGGCTGACGCTCTGACCGGCAGAAGAAGTCGGCCAGTACTGGGTGCAGCAGCTGGCAGCTAACATGAAAATATTTTGCACCGGAGATGCAATACTGTATTAATACTGTATATTTCTGTGTTTATGAGTACAAAGACAAATGAGAATAAAAATGATCTCTGTTTTAGGGTTTTAAACCCACATCTGTTTAGCAGTCTTTGTCACATTATATACGCACATTTATCCAACTGTGGCACTTTAATTTCATATAGCTAATAGTTTTTTCTTTTGAAGAAAAAGTGTTGCCTATTAATAAATATTGGTAGTTGTAACACCAGGGGGACTAGCCAAATGCATGCAGAGTTACAAGGCAAATGGGTTTTATTAACAAGGCTGTAGCACAGAGCAGGACAGGCAGACAGTAGAATGTAAACATACCTGCATGGTTCCCAAGAAGTGCTTGGGTGTATTAAAGCTGTGTAATATTATTTGTATTTTATTTACCTGGAAATTGTGTAGTATTCTGTGACTACTTAACTCCACTATTACAGCTCGTGTAGGTACTTTGTAGTATTTCTTGGGTCCGACAAAAGTGGTTTATTAAGGTAAAACGGTGGTTGAGCTCTTCTGTTATTTTTATGAGCATTGTGCAATAATCCTGAGCACTTTCAGTGGTGTTAAGTGTTAAATTTGTTTTCATGTTAATCTTAAGGACTTTTCTATGGTTTGGGTGGGATATTGAACTATTTTTAGATTCTATCGATTCTGACTTTTTTAATAATCTATTGTTTAAACTGTATTATGTTTATAGTCCCATTAGATTCTCTTGTTTGTGAGAAATTTTGTCAGGTGACAAATATATAAATATAAAAAAAAATGCAAGTAACAGCATTTTCTAGGTTGTTGTCTTCTGTGTGGTTCTTTATGGATGTAAAAGCTTGATAATAAACAAGAGAGGCAGGAAAAATATTGACAAATTTGAACTTGGTGTTGAACATTTGGAGAACCTCAAACGATACAGGGTATACCTGGTTTCTGTTTAACTGAATAAAATAAGTATAATAATAATAATTGTACACAAAATATTCAATAATGAAATGATCCTGTAACTTGCTTGTTCTGAAGTGAGCATGTGGAAGGTTCCTATTGATCTGTATATTATTTAAATGAATGTATCAATAATTTACTCCATTTCTGGATTTCTGGATATAGGTATCATGACTGCAAACAAAGGACCATTAAGAGTAACTGACCTGCTGGCCTGATATTCTTCTCGGCATGCCTCACAAAATTCACAGCTGCAACTGCATCCGCCACGACATTCGTCCCAGCATTTGTTCCAGCATCTGGCACAGCACTTGTTCCAGCACCCGTCATGGTATCCGTCACGACATTTGCCCCAGAATCTGCCACAGCATCTGCCACCACGTCTGTCAAAGCACTGGGAAAGCAGTGCTATGAGCAGGATTAAGGAAATGATAGCAAAAACTGTAATCTTAAAAAAAAAAAAAAAAAAAAATATATACAAGGGAGGGGGGGGTACAAGGGGACAAACAGGAGGACAGCGTATAAAAAAAATGAGTGGGGGCGGGGGAACAAAAGGGGGGAGGGCGGACCAAAAGAAAGGAGGTGGGG
>JAMWET010005943.1:922500-930512 GCA_024036415.1 Prochilodus magdalenae | reverse complement strand
AACCTTGAGGCTCGAAACATATTTGCAAAGTGACTAACATCTAAACCGGACTGGACCCAACAACAAACGTTTCAAACTGACCAGTCCATTTATACTCAGTAGTACAAGTATTCAAGTTTTCCAATTACTCTCCACAAAGTCAACAGCCAGCACATGTGAGGCTACTTCCCATATTTTTCAGTCAGGCATAGGAAACTTATAGCCAGCTGTTATCTTTGTGCAAACCATATACTTCTCGAACTGTGTTCAGAAGTTCGGTAATCTCAGCTGTATTTATGTGGTAATGGTTTAATGATTTTTAAATGATTTATTTTGCTTTTATTGTTTTTATTTCCTTTTTATGAAAAGCACGTTGTATTGCCCTTGTGTATGCAGGGTGCTATACATATAAACTTGCCTTGCCTTGCCTTGCCTTGCCTTCCTCGGGCTAAACTAGGCCAAGTGTTGTCCTGAGTTTGGCATAGCGCAGTGCTTTTCTTGGGAAGTGCCATCTGGGCACAAAGGAAGGCACAGCAGTAGTGTGAGTAACAGTGAAGCACCGGAAAGTTTCCTCAGCTAAACCAAAACGTAGGTTCTGCATTATTCAGCCCAAGGCAATCCCTTTAAACGGCGCTGTGCAGGAACGCTGTCCCCCGCGGAGCCCTGTTGACATACTTCTGTGTGTGAGTGTGCGAGTGACTGTAATTCAACAAGCCTTTTTTTTTCAGGCTAAACATTTTACGGCACTGCAAGGCTTCCCAAATCTGACTCACAAGCCTGACTGTGCAGTACTTTTTTATGCCCGAGCGGAGCTGTCAGAGCCGGAGGGGAGGGAAGCGGAGCTAGCAGCTGGCAGTCTGGCCGAAGGAAAGATGTAAGATAGAAAGAAGAAGAAAGGAAAGAGAAAGAAAATAGTTGTCACAACGCCGCTGCTAACTGCCAGTTCCAGAGAGGATTGACTGATGTGTTCCTTACTCTCTCCTCTCGGCTTCTCTTTCTCTGTAGGTGTTGTATCTGCAGCTGGCAGAGGTAAACAGGGAGAAGGTGTACCCCATGCACCAGAGCAGTATTGATGGAGTGGAGGACATGTCTGCTTTGGCCGAGCTGCACGAGGCCGCCATCATGCACAACCTCCACCAGCGCTACCAGAAGGACAACATCTACGTAAGCATTTAACAGGCTCTGTGTGCGAATCAGATCATACCATGTTTATGTTACGTCACATTTACACAGGCATGCAGGTGAGTGAAAATCTTAGCTGTCTAGTCCCTTGCAGTGCTTAAAGCTGAACCCTGGTGATGTACTGGGATGCTCTCAACGTCCTCTGCAGAGCTTTCCATTCGGTAGCAGTGCAGTGTTATTATGGAAGTTTGTTTGCCATCTATAAAATACTGTGTATGCAATCAAACTCAGAATATGTCGTTTGTCGTAATTGGCACATGCTGTAGATTATAGAAGCTTATTATGTAATTACAGTAAGCACACTGCAAGAAGTTTAAAGTTGCCTCTAAAGCTTAAATCCAGATGTATTCAACACCTTAATAAACTTTTAATGGTGGCTTTAAATACAAGGAACCAGAGATTTAAGCTTTGAGTATCTGGGGTTCGAGTCTCAAGGGTTTGAGCTGGGAGTCTGAGTCATGTCTCAAGTTTCTAAGGTGTGAATGCTGATTGTGTCCTGAGTCTCCGGGTACAAATCTTAGTGCTGAGTTTCTATGGTGCAAGTTTTTGGGGTGTGAGTCTGAATAGAGTCTTGAGTGTCTGGGCTTTGAGTCAGACTCTTGAGGTTCTCAGGTGGTAGTCTCGGGGGTGTGAGTCTGAATGAAGTCTCCAGTTTGTGGGAATTGAGCCTGAGTGTTAGGGAAAGGGATTGGCTAGGGGCAGATACAGACTATCATGTTGGACCATATGGGGGCGCCGATCACTGGTGTCTTATAAACCGTGGGCTCAGCCAGAAATGGCGGCTGAAGCAACGGCGGGAAACTTTGGGGTTTTGAAGTTCACGCTTGGGACTCTTCCAGAGAGAGGTTGGCTCTCTCCTGGGGTCCTGCACTCGCTCTCTATTTCTTTCGGTGGACATCCTTCCCATCAGCGTATAAACCTGAACGCTATCATGAACAGAGCTTGAGCTGGCCGACCATGGGCTCATGGACTGAGCTGCCCCCACCTTCAAGGTGATTCGAGGATTCGGACAGGTGAGTTGGTCTCTCAATGAGTCCAACCAGTTAGGCACACACCTCTATGAAGATTTCATGTGTAACGACAAATTGCAACATGTAGGGGCAGTGTGTCTTCATTACAGTCAGGGGCCGGATATCCTAATTAAACCCTAGACCGTTTTTTGTGGGTCTGACTCCGTGTGCCATTGGTCCCTGGGCTTGTAACACCGAGTTACAAGGGGTATACTTACAGGTGTTGGACAATGAAACTGAAACACCTGGTTTTAGACCACAATCATTTATTAGTATGGTGTAGGGCCTCCTTTTGCGGCCAATACAGCGTCAGTTGGTCTTGGGAATGACATAGACAAGTCCTGCACAGTGGTCAGAGGGAGTTTAAGCCATTCTTCTTGCAGGATAGTGGCCAGGTCACTACGTGATGCTGCTGGAGGTTCGTCCTTCTTGGTGGTATGCTGACATTACCCTGGATACCGTGGCTCTTGATACATCACAAAGACTTGCTGTCTTGGTCACAGATGCGCCAGCAAGATGTGCACCAACAATTTGTCATTTCTCTTTTGAACTCTGGTATGTCACCCATAATGTTGTGTGCATTGCAGGATTTTGAGCAGAACTGTGCTCTTACCTGCTAACTGAACCTTCACACTCTGCTCTTACTGGTGCAATGTGCAATTAATGAAGATTGGCCACCAGGCTGGTCCAATTTAGCCATGAGACTCCCACACTAAAATGACAGGTGTTTCAGTTTCATTGTCCAACCCCTGTATAGTCTGAGTGTCTGGGGTGCTTGTCCAGGTCAAGTCTCAAGTATCCAGGATGCAAGTCTTAGTTGAGTCTTTAGTCACCTGGGTGTGAGTCTGAGTCTGAAGCCTCTGGGCATTCAAGTTAAGTCTTGAGTCTCTGAGGTGTGAGTCTAAGTGGAGTCTGAGGTCTGCAGGTGTGTGATAACTGTGTTCTCTGTAGAGAGTATGTACGCATGTAGATTTAAAATATGAATATAATTGATGGGGCTTCTGAAACTGTAATTGGGCTGTGGATGTGGAAACGTCCTCATACGCCTGTATATGCTTTAATTACTGTTTATGCCTCTATCAGCAGGAGCTCAGCTGCACTTCCTTTTGGGCTGTCCTATTTATGGATATTATGAACTGAGGGCAGATGAATGGCTGGGGGCGGGTTACTAATGTGTTTATGTTCTGAGACTTCATTTAAAATTGGATTCCACTTTGTTTGTTTATTTATTTAATTTTATTGATTTATTTATTTATTTTGCGGTTTGTAATGTTGTATTCTCACAGACGACTCCCCAACCAAAAGAAAACCGCCAGCAAACACACAAGACATAGATACTCACTGGACAAAATTGCAAAAATGGATGATATTCTATATTATTATATTAAAATATAATATATATCCAAAACTAAACCAATCCACAAAGTAGTCAAATTAAGAAAGAACATTAAAGACTAAGTAACAAGACACAAAGGGAAAAGCTAGGAGTATAAATACACAAGAACTAACAAGGAACACCTGGGAAGGGGCGGAGCCACAAACTGGGAACTAGTGTAGGGTGTGACAAAAGGGTGGAGACAGGAGGAGCTATAAACCAAAACAAACAGAAGCACATGGCACAGGACAACAAGAAGCACATGGAGGTGACAGCAGAGAATCAGAAAACCAGGGGCAAACGGGCAGGCCTCCAGGATGTGACAGCGTGAGAGTGGGTTCTCTCCCCAGACCTGTGCCAGGCCAAACCCCGGAAACCCCAGACACTGTTTAAAACCAGGAAACCGCAGGTTTTTCAGCAGAATGTTCAGTGGCAAGCTGAGACACTGTCCTCAGGGATGGACAAAAGCCCAAACCATAAACGAAGCTACTAGGAATTCCAAATCCAGATCTAACTAAACTACAATACACACATTACCCAAACTCCCTACATCACAAACAGCAGAAAAGGGCGCCCGCCGCCTACGTCCCACTGCGTCACTGATAAAGCCTCCACTCCACTCCTAACACTCCAGTTCTACAGATAAAGCGAGGTGAAGATGCTGAAGAGCGCTGAGCTGAGCTGGACCTCTTTCACGTCACACCTGAGAGGAGAGAACCCTGATCGTGTTCTCAGAAGGCTACTTGATGACCTTTTATACTGAAAGGCGCCCTAATAATTAATTACTAAATACTGATAATTAGTATTGTGTGTCATTATCAATACTCATTGCAATTACTAAGTAATTCCAATATCATAATGCCATAATACAATAATAATAATAATAATAATAATAATAATAATAATAATAATAATAATAACAATTAAAATAATAATAAATAATAATAATAATAATAATAATAATAATAATAATAATAATGATGATAACTTGGTGATGTTTAAATGCTGCTGTTCTGTAGTGAGTCCTGCATCAGTCTTTAGTATATGTGTAAGCTACAGTCTCTTTCTCTATGTATGCTCTTGTGTATCATTAGGCCTGTTTTTGGGTTCTGTGTCTCACATTCAGCTGCATGAATGACCAGAGCTTCCTGACCAAGACGGAGCAACTCAAAACATCTCAGACAGAGGTTAAAGGGAAAAGCGTTCTGATTAGGAGAACTTCCTGTCTAAAGAAAAACATCCCATATCTGAATATAACACACACTGTGTGTTCCTGTGAAGCTGATACTGGGCAGTGTATCGCTGGGGAATAACAGAGAAGGGATTTAATAACTGCTGAATGTTTGGGTTTTTATGGACTCATTAAACTCGCTCCCAAGATCCTTTTGGGCACTTGAACCCGGCAAGCTGAGGATGCCGAATTCGGGTGGTCAGTTATTTCTGGAATGTATTTGAGCCGACAGAGGAAACTGTCGTAGCGGTGACGCACTGAGAAACGCTTAAAGGAATCTGGCCATTGTTTCTGTGAGAACGGTTGATTCACTGAACACACGGCAGTAGCCTGAATCCTGGCTGCCTCACACCTCTGTCTGCGTTTGTAGAGTTTGGCAGGTTTTTAAATATTGTTTTGGATTCATATTTATTCTGTATGTGACGAGGGAAGTAATACAGATGAATGAATCCAGATAATAGATAAGGAAGATGAACCACTCCGATCAGCTACATCTTACTGTACTGCTGGCACAGTTACTGTAACCTGGTTTCAAGTTTTAAGTTTCAAGTTTATTTGTCATTTGCAAAACATGTCAAGACATTTACTCATTGAATTGCTTGTGGTGAGGCTCCGGTTATTACTCTACAGTAGGGCAGCATTAGCATACATGCAAAATATACAGAGACTGGTTCTTGCTGGTTGTTGTTTACAGGCACTTCATATTTACTCTAACAATTTGTCCATGGTCTAAATGTTTATGATACATGCGCTTCTTGTACAGGTGCACCAGTATGAAGATGCTGTCATCATGTTTATGTATATACAGTGGGGTGCGTTTGGGGGCGTTTGGGCAGCCTTGTTAATTTTCCTGATTTACCTTTATAAAGCACTGATTCTTTGGATAAATAAAAAAAAAATGTATATGATTTACAGAAAGTGTGCAATAATTGGTTAAACAAAATTAGGCAGGTGCATAAATTTGGGCACTGTTGTCATTTTATTGATTTCAAAACCTTTAGAACTAATTATTGGAACTCAAATTTGGTTTGGTAAGTTCAGTGACCCTTGACCTCCATACACAGGTGACTCCAATTATGAGAAAGGGTATTTAAGGGGGGCAATTGTAAGTTTTTCTCCTTTTTTGCATCTTCTCTGAAGGACACATGGATTCCAATCAATATCAGCAGATTCTTTAGACCAATGTCCAGGAATCAGTGACAAAGCTGAAGCTGCGCCGGGGCTGGATCTTCCAACAAGACAACGACCTTAAACACTGCTCAAAATCTACTAATGCATTCATGCAGAGAACCAGGTACCACGTTCTGGAATGGCCATCTCAGTCCCCAGACCTGAATATTATTGAAAATCTGTAGGGTCACTTAAAGAGAGCTGTCCATGCTCGGAAACCATAAAACCTGAATGAACTAGAGATGTTTTGTAAAGAAGAATGGTCTAAAATACCTTCAGCCACAATCCAGACTCTCATTAGAAGCTATAGGAAGCGTTTAGAGGCTGTTATTTCTGCGAAAGGAGGATCTACTAAATATTGAGTTAAGGTTTTTTTTGGTGCACCTGCCTACTTTTGTATAACAAGTTATTGCCCACTTTCTGTAAATCATATAAACTTCATTTCACTTCTCAAATATCACTGTGTTTGTCCCCTATATGATATATTTAACTGATTTTTTTTATCAAAACAATCAATGCTTTATAAAGGTAAATCAGGAAAATTAACAAGGCTGCCCAAACTTTCCAATGATTTCCAATGCAAATGATTTTAGTTATGTCCTGTAAGTGAGCCCGTCCTGTGGAGCAGACGGCTTTTAGAGATCCTCTTTTTCTGCAGATGTTAGATGGAAGTTACTGTACATTTGGTTAATGTGAAAATAGCGGTGCACAGTAATCATGGCATGTTCCTGGAAGGCGAGCTTGTTGAGACATGTACAGTTCTTCTGAGTGAGCATACACAGGGGTTATATATCTCTATGCCTGTAGTGCTGCCAAAGATGGTAGGAGCTGCACGGACTAGTCGACTAGTTGAACTTATGAACTTTGCTGCCCACTGATGATGCTTCAAAGATCAGACACTTCTACCACCACACAGCTCTTCTCTTCTTCTTCTTAATAGATCCTCTCTGTAGGCTTCTAGCTGCAGTGATGGATATTCTAGGTTTTACTGTGATAAACTGTTGCCAGTAGTTACTGGTTTACAGGTAACGTTGACTGAGCTTCATTCAGGCTTTCAGGTCTGTTTCACATTGTTACTCTAATAGCCCTCAGCTATCAGCGGCTGATTATGGTGTAGCTTAGCGGATAACATCACTACCCACCAGGGATCCACCACCACATGTAGGGGAGGTTTGAATCCTGGTCTGGGTGACCATGCTGTGATACACCAATAGGAGTCCCTGGGCCAGACTCCTAACGCTACATTGGCCTACCTGTAATATGACTAACCTTCTAAGCCACGCTGGATAAGAGGTCTGGTGTCGACCCTTTAAAGGATGGGTTCCCCTTTCGAGTCTTGGTTCCTCTCGAGGTTTCCTCCTCTTGTTCTGAGGGAGTTTTCCTGGCTACTGTCCTCCTTGGCTTGCTCATTGGTTGCTTGGACCCGGATTCTCTGTACAGCTGCTTGGTGATAACCTCTGTTGTGACCGGTGCTGTATATACATAAACCATGACCTGACTTTAAGCTTGATGTCGACTAGTTGCGGATCACGTGATTATAACACTAGCATCATAGACGCCTCAGAGGAGACAACAGGTGAGAAGCCTTTTCTACAGTTAACTGGAGGTGTGGTCCAGTTTGAGCTCCTTTTTTAGATTCTGGTTCTCTTAGTGTAAACAGTTCACAGCTGCTCCGCCATCTGACTGTCTTCGAGCCAACAGCAGAGCTGGCTGTGATTGGTCAGTAATTTTTGTCACTGGTGAAAAATAAACAATAGGACAAATAAAATATTTTCAATTTATTCTGGCTGATAAATCAAACTAGGTTTGCAAGAGACCATCTGTTACACACTTTAACTTACTGTCATCCGCATTCGGCCTGTAATGACCGGAACAACGGCACGTTGTTACGTTACCCACCCCAGGTGGTACTGTTGTAATACAGGGAGTCACTCTGAATGAGGCTTTGGTCTCAGTTGGATCTCTGTGTAGGAAATTTTTTTAATTTAATTGGAATTAATTTAATTGAGTTGTTTAATTCTCTTATTACCCCACTGATTATAACGCTGATTTGATTTACAGCCAG
>JAMWET010005943.1:762500-917500 GCA_024036415.1 Prochilodus magdalenae | reverse complement strand
TCACTAGATCCCCCCTTGTGGTTCTGGGATTTTTCCTTACCGTTCTTGTGATCATTTGACCCCACGGGCTGAGATCTTGCGTGGAGCCCCAGATCGAGGGAGATTAGTAGTGGTCTTGTAGGTCTTCCATTTTCTGATTATTGCTCCCACAGTAGATTTCTTCACATCAAGCTGCTTGCCTATTGCAGATTCAGTCTTCCCAGCCTGGTGCAGGTCTACAATTCGGTTTCTGGTGTCCTCCGACAGCTCTTTCGTCTTCACCATAGTGGAGTTTGGAGTGTGAGTGTTTGAGGTTGTAGGCAGGTGTCTTTTATACTGTTAACGACTTCAAACAGGTGCCATTAATACAGGTAATGAGTGGGGGAAAGAGGAGCCTCTTAAAAAAGAAGTTACAGGTCTGTGACAGCCAGAAATCTTGCTTGTTTGTTATTGACCAAATACTTATTTTCCACCATTATTTGCAAATAAATTCTTTAAAAATCAGACAAAATGACTTTCTCAATTTTTTTCCACATTTTGTCTCTCATAGTTGAGGTCTACCTATGATGTCAATTACAGGCCTCTCTCATCTTTTTAAGTGGGACAACTTGCACAATTGGTGACTGACTAAATACTTATTTTCCCCACTGTATATGTAGTGTATGTATGTATATGTGGTGTATGTATGTATATGTGGTGTATGTATGTATATGTGGTGTATGTATGTATGTGTGTATGTATGTATATGTAGTGTATGTATGTATGTATGTATATGTAGTGTATGTATGTATGTATGTATATGTAGTGTATGTATGTATGTATATGTAGTGTATGTGTGTATGTATGTGTGTATGTATGCATGTATGTAAGTATGTATATGTAGTGTATGTATATGTAGTGTATGTGTGTATGTATGTGTGTATGTATGCATGTATGTAAGTATGTATATGTAGTGTATGTATATGTAGTGTATGTACTGTAATTACATTCTGCTCTTACTCTTTTATTATCTGATGTTAGGTTTACTATCTTGTTCTTACCTTTACCTTAAAGTTATATTAAATAATCTGTTGTACTTTATTTGAGATATTCTGCCTTTGTATTTGCTTATTGTTACATGTGAGTGTGCAGTTGTCGAAGTATTTGACTGCTAGTTGTACCGTGTATGTGATAAGTAAGCTTTGATGTGGAGGTTCTTGATACTTTGATACGGTTCTCCATAGTTATACATCTCCTTTACATGAACGGTTTTTCAGATAGCATCCACTGGCGGGCACTTCAGTCAAGCAAAAGTGGTTCTGTCACACCTCGGGTTTCCCCTCTCTCTCCGACCTCCCAAACTTCATCTCCCAGAACCCACCATCAGATGACATCATGGTCACATGTCCACCATCACCCAATCACATTCCGGTTTACTGTTTAATGCCTCTAAAGTACTGATTACACACACCTGTTCCTCATTTAGTCTGTCTGCTTATGAGCCCCTGGTTCAGTCACCCTCTCTGTGAGGTTTTGCGATGCCTGTGTCTCACTGAGTGGTCTAGCTTGTGATTTGTGTTTGCTATTTCTGGTTCTGACTCTGTTTGATTCCTGGTTTATTCTTTTCCTCTTGCTGGTTGGTTGTCTCTGTGATTTTTGACTCTTGTTTGTACTTCTGGTTCATAACTCCATCTTCTCCCTTTGTTTTGTTTGCCTGGACTTTAGCTTAACTGCTAATAAGGCTTTGCTCTGCTTTTAGCTCAGCATGCACCACATCAAGTTTGTTGGTCATTACAGGATCTTTTATGGTATATTAAGTATATACTGTAGAGTGTTCTCATGTCCAAACAACATTTGAACAAATATACAAAAAAATATATATATAATAAATATATATATGGCGTATGTTTCCATTTCTGTGGATTTTCATTGTTGTTGTTTTCATTTTAAAATCAGTTACCGTTTGCTTAGTGTTCAGATTTCTTGTTGAATAGATCAACACAATGATTCACAATTCCATGGAACTTTGGCTTAGAAGTGGGAGCATCCGCTGTGGGGGCGACGCTTTAGGATTCCCGTAACTATAAAAAAATCCTGATAAGAGGTCTATTAAGAATCCCGCTGCCGTCAGCCTCCTGAATGATTCTAAAGGAGTCTTAGCTGTTATGGATTGCGTGTTTGTACTCAACCGCCTCAGGTGCCAAAAGCAATGACTCTGCTCCTTGTCTCCCTCTTGTGGGTGAAAAAGATACGTAGATGGCAGGTTGGGGGTTGGGGGGAGGGTAGGTGGACCTGCTAGACCATGTCCATGAGGGGAGCTTCCTGTGCATTTATAGAGATACTTCTCATTGTTGTGCTCATTTGATTTGAAGCTTGGTTGTGGCAGAGGTTGTTACCTGCATCGTCTGATGAAGTCCAGTGATCTGAGTTCATGCTGCTGTGAAGGTGTTGGAACTTTAAATAAGAAGATTAAGTGATGATTCATTTGACTGTGATGTTGACTATGGTTATTTGTGAAGACGTCCCTCTTTGCTGAATGCTTCTGTTTTCTCTGGTGTTCAGTGGCCACGCAGCCTTCCAGGAAAGCCCTTCTCTAATCTCATCTCTGCTTTACAACAGCAAGAAAATCATATTACTGCCTGTGGCTGCATGACCTACACACACACGCGCACACACACGCTCACACTCACTCACTCCCTCACATATCGAGCTTACGGGGAATTATGTCACTAATAATTCCCAGAGGGTTACATGAACCTGATGTTTAAATAAATAAATAAATAACAGATGGTGTGTTTTAGATTTCATCACATAACCCCTCAAGGCTCAGGCACACTAGCATTGCTACTGAAATGTCATATATGAAAATACATTAATTTCCAATAGTGCTACCGCTCGGGCTGGGTTGGCTTCTGAATAAGGCTGTTCAGATTCAAAGCCTAGAGAGATGACTGTGATTCCTGGTCAGCTAGAACAGAGAAAAAGTGAAAGCGTAATGTCCCCTAGAATATGTCGGGCAGGATGCCTCCAGGGCCAGGGTCGAGAAACACTGCTATAAGTACTTACCATGTAGAAAATATGTTCAGAAAGGTTGATTGTACTGTACTCGGACACAGTGTACCACAAAAAACATTACATGGTGAAACTGCCCAGCCCTAACTGTGTTATGTAGCACACTGCATCTACAGCGTAACACAGCTGGACCAGGGATGTGTCAGCTGTGGAGGGAAGTATTTAGTCTGTCTGGGCTGAGACAGTAGAACAGCTTGCTACATGTGAGTGTGTGTGTGGGTCAGCCTGAACATCACTGTGTAGAACTGAGTCCAGAGCTTTGGAGTCGACTCAACATCTCCCAACCCCACTTATGAAGGGGGGTGATCCTTCATATAGCAGCGCTGCATATTCAAACTGGCAATAACCGCTAATTATACCAGAACCTCTGTATTAGCATTACTCTTGTGATTTTACTGTTTGTGGTAGACGTGTTAGCCAAGCCCCTTGGCTAACCACAGCGGCACAGAAGTCACCTCACTGCTGTCAACCGAGCCAGTTATCGACACTTTCTAGCTATAGATCATGTGTAGCAACATGTTCACGTTTGTACTGCTTATGGTAGACAAGTTAGCCAGCTTGCTAATACAGCAAAATATACACCAGTGTTCCAGACCAACCTCCTTCACATTCATTTCACTGTTCCAGATGTCTAGCGTGGCCTGTTTGTGGCATCAGTTCCTCACTCTCATAACTACATAACTTCATATTGCTTCTATATCAGATTAATACACCAAAGTAGGGCTGTACCCGACTCAGAATTTTGTCAGTCGAATCGGATTCGCCCGTCCTGGCCGACGATTCGACTATTCGTTCGTGTTTTTTTCTCCATGTACATTATCTAGTAATCAGTAAATCAGTCTGCATACGGTTCAGATCTGATCCTCCTCATTTAGAAAGTCAGCAGAGTCACAGGGACATATTTCAGAACTAAAAGAGGCGGGGCTTATGATGATCGATCTGAACCGGAACCTGATTTAATTACAGGATACAGCGCCGGGCAGCAGCGCGTACTTATGCTAAACATTAGCGCTTATAGCTTATAGTGTTTTTAATTTCACTTCTAACAGCTTCTTCAGTAGGAGGACCCTTCGCCTTTCATCTCTCATCAATAATGAGCTGCTAATTAAAACCAAATTCGTCCATATTTAAATTATTTTTAGATTAAAAGAAGAATGGTAAACCTGAAACCGTTTATTATATTCCCCGCGCTGAAATAGTGATTTCTCGTTTATCAGCAGGCATATTAAGTGACTGTAGTTATCCTTACATAAAGCTAATCTTAGCTGTAGACGAATAAACAAACATATCTGTAATTTATGTTCTAAAATAATGTTATAATAATATTATAGTATAATAGTTATAATAAAACTAATGTCTCCGGTCCGTTTCTCCTTCACCGGAAACAGCCGTTATGTCTAAACCGGAAGTCAGCTCCCTCGTTTGGAGCAGTGTTGGATGTCTGACTGAATGAGGAACAGAATTTGGTTTCATTTGTTCGGATTCTCTTCTTCAGAAGCTCCTCCAGACTTTCTCTGAGACATCGCTTCACCCGTGAGTCTCAGCTTCGCGGCTTCCTAAGCGGTGAACCGCCAGCGCACGTCGTCACGTGGATTCAATTTTTTAGCAAGCACACGTCACAGCCCAGCTAGACCTTTAATATATATTTATTATCCCCTTTAATAATTATTAAAACGTCTTTTTACATTCTTAAAGTGCTTGTGCATTTTTGTAAGCTTTATTCTGTTTTATGGGGGAAAAAAGGTCACTGTTGTCAGTCGACTTGAAGGGTCTCAGTCGACTTAAAGGGTCGGCGAATGACGATTCGAATCGTCGACTTCTAGAGGGCAGCCCTACACCAAATAAACTTCCAGTTCATGAGGCTAACTAGAAACAGATGATGGATTTCAAATGTGTGTGTTATGTATGCTTGTATATATACACAATCCTCAATTTGAGTTGAAGCACAGTCAAATATCATCACTCCTAATAAACACGTTCTCATTTTTTCTTTCCTCAAACTTTCTCTCTCACCCTCTCCCTCTCTCAGACTAACATAGGCTCCATCCTGGCAGCGGTGAACCCCTATAAGCAGATTGCTGGGCTGTATGATCCATCTGCAGTGGAGCTATACAGTCAGCATCACCTGGGCGAGCTTCCACCTCATATCTTCGCCGTGGCCAACGAGAGTTACCGCTGCCTGTGGAAGCGACACGACAGCCAGTGTGTCCTCATCAGGTACAACTCCTCTTCAGCACTCATCCACATGAACTAGTGTGTCATGTGCACGTACTACACAGTGTGGCCCAGTTTCAGCCAGGTCATATCAAGAGTTCGCTGCAGTGGTATTATTATATCGGGGCACATTACCACACAGAGTTTAGCAAGGTCATAGTAGTTGCAGACTTATAGGCTAGGTTTTGTGATCGCACAGTGATAACTGAATCTAATAAAAGGTTTTCTGCAGTCCTAATCCTGTTAGCACCGAGCCCTTCATGCTAAGTTTAGTGTCTTCTGTCTGAGAAAAGCTGCAGACCACTATCAGCTTTCACAGTATTGCACTGGATTGAGGCACGTAGGTCAAATAACACAATGTCAGCAAAATGTCAATGGGCTGTTTGTGTGTGTGTGTGTGTGTGTGTGTGTTGCTGCAGTGGAGAGAGTGGAGCTGGAAAAACAGAGAGCACTAAACTACTGCTGCAGTTTCTGTCCGTCATGAGCCAAAATACCGCTGGGACTCCGCCCTCCGAGAAGACCACACGCGTCGAGCAAGCCATCGTACAGAGCAGGTCACATACACACATACAGTGCTGTGCAGTGAAAATATTTACCCTCTTATATTGTCCTTTGTCTTTTCCCCATAAACAATCTACTGTAAATCTTGTTGTTGTCAAATGTTATTTATTAATATATATCATATAACAACTACAGCTAGAAATTACCCCCCCCCCTTTAATCCTTTTATTTTTATATAATAATAATCATAATAATCATAATAATAATAATAATAATAATCAGTCTGGTCTCAGTCTTGACTCTACTACAGAGTCTTGGCCTTGATTCTGACTTGTTGTGTCCAGTTCCTGACCTTAACATGGGCTCACCCCTCATGGCCTTGCCTGCAGCACTTTCAGGACCACATTACGCCCTTTCCTCTCTACTGGCTGTGACCACTATGGATCCCTGCTTCTTTTAGAGCACTAAGTGTAATCTTAGTGTCCAAATCATGAAATGAAATCCCAGACTGTTTTAGAGGGCACTACAGTGTTCTACCGTGCAGTCAGAACCTCTACAGCAGATCCCTAGATCCCAAAATTAGCTCCAGACTAGCTTAGACTTTCGTTTCTAGGCAGCAGGCAGAGGGAAGGTTAGCTAATGTTCACAGTGGTGGGTGGACCGTTAATTACTAAGCTGATCAGACTCACTGAGGAAAAACAGCAGCATAATTAAAAACTCAGTTACTGTCTGCTGCTCATCACAGAGTAGGTTACTGCAGTCATGGAGTATCAAGAAATATGAAGCAACTTCAACTTAACAACTAACGCCTGTTTGTTAACGGGGAGGTGAACACCGATGCAGATAGATGATGAGAGAGTGTCCAAATTCCTCTGCTGCTGTGTGTGTTTCAACTAGTAGAAATAACAACTCCCCTCCCTTATAGCTCAGTATCATAGAGAGAATGGGGGTCTAGTTCAGCTGGTCTTTATGAAGGATTCGTTTCTATACTGTGGTGGAAATGTTCTATATAAGCAGAAATCAGTAAAATCACCGAGTTACAATTAATGCTCCAAAGCAATATATTTATTGAAAAGCTTTCGACGGGGAGAAGCTCCTGGCAAGTACCCAGAGATCTCCGAAGGTTGACCAAGTTACAAAAGGCTGTATATCTCCCCAATGGGGTGTTGTCACCTTCCATTGGTTCACAGAAGACAAAGAAGCTACAACGCATTGGTTACACCTAATGGTGATATGAATAAACAAAGGAGTGTTAACATACATGCAGAATTAATGAAGAGGAAGGAAGCTCAAACAGGGTTTGTACAGGCCCCTTACACCTGGAAATTTCGGTATGCAACTTCGAGGTCACTTGAACAATAACTCAATGTGGCCAGTATAGAGAAAACAGATAAGGCCTACACCGAGGACCGGAGGAGTAGCTAGTTTATTCCATTTCGAATGAAAAGACGTAACTGATGTGGTCCCTTTCACATGGGGCAGTAAAACTCCACCTGAAAGTTACAGGGGTTGGACAATGAAACTGAAACACCTGTCATTTTAGTGTGGGAGGTCTCATGGCTAAATTGGACCAGCCTGGTGGCCAATCTTCATTAATTGCACATTGCACCAGTAAGAGCAGAGTGTGAAGGTTCAGTTAGCAGGTAAGAGCACAGTTCTGCTCAAAATACTGCAATGCACACAACATTATGGGTGACATACCAGAGTTCAAAAGAGGACAGATTGTTGGTGCACGTCTTGCTGGCGCATCTGTGACCAAGACAGCAAGTCTTTGTGATGTATCCAGGGTGCCACGGTATCCAGGGTAATGTCAGCATACCACCAAGAAGGACGAACCTCCACCAGCATCACGTAGTGACCTGGCCACTATCCTGCAAGAAGAATGGCCTAAAATCCCTCTGACCACTGTGCAGGACGCAGTATATGTCATTCCCAAGACGAACTGACGCTGTATTGGCCGCAAAAGGAGGCCCTACACCATACTAATAAATGATTGTGGTCTAAAACCAGGTGTTTCAGTTTCATTGTCCAACCCCTGTATGATTTAGGGCCTAAGCCTATTAGTGTGTTAGTCTGGATATAATATACTAGGAATGAAGCTAATGGAATACAGATGGTATATGTGAGAAATAGTAATCATCTGACTGTGTATTGATCTCAAAACCACAATACCCTCTTTTTTTCTTCCACAGTCCCATCATGGAGGCCTTCGGGAACGCCAAAACTGTTTACAACAACAACTCTAGTCGCTTCGGCAAATTCATCCAGCTACATTTCTCTCAGAGTGGCAACATCCAAGGAGGCTGCATCGTCGACTGTATCCTTACACCATGAGAAGCACCAGCAGTGATTTGTTTGAACCCCCCCCGACAAAATGTGCATTATGTGTAGTGAACAGGGAAGAGTTTGAAACACAGCCACTCTGTGGTAAAGTAGTAAATTCCAGCACAGTGGATTCATCAATCAGTCAACACAACACCATTGTACAACGTGATTCTAACACATCACTAGATCAGTCAACTGACTACCTTACAGGCACCGCACGGCCCGTTATGCATGTCTGTAACTGCCATTTGCTCCAAGGCAATCCTTAAATAGGAAGGTCAAAGGCCATTTGGGCAAGGAACCTAGCCAGTGATGGATCGATAAAGAGAACAGGTACATGAGTAGTAGACTGGATAGTAAAAGGTGGACTGGCAGCCATTTTAAAATTGAAATTAATTTATGAAATTTGCCTAAAATTGCTATATTTAAATGTGTTCTTAGTAGAGGATGTGTTAAATTTACATAGAACATTTTTACATAGTTATTTGTTTTTTTCTAGGGTGTTCAAACTTTTCCAAACAATTGTAAACAATTATATTACAATATGCCATTTTCTAATTTACTATATTGCCAAATATTGATCCGTAACGTTATAAATCAAACAGAAAGTCATAAATTGAGTTTGCTTGACTCAGATGTGTATACCATTTCCATAGTACTTCAGTACATCACATCAGCACAATTTTGCCTTAAGCCTCAGGTTTACACCCCATGCAACCTTTCCCTGCTACACTCTGCTGAGACAACAGCCGCCACATTTTAAGTGCTTATGTTCCTTGACTCGTCTTCTTCAGATTTACTCGAAAAGGTAAGACCCAACCTGTGCTGTCTGCGTGGTGTCTGGGGAGGATATTCTACCCTCTACATCAGCTCATAAATCTCAGACATGTCTTTCTGGCCTTGCTGAAAAGTGGTTCTGAGCGCCTTGTCAAAAGCCAAACCCATTCCCATGTTCTGAGCTGAGAGTCTGTTCTGGTTTATGTTCCAGAACCGTGTGGTGAGACAGAATCCAGGGGAGAGGAACTATCACATCTTCTACGCTCTACTGGCTGGAGCAGATAAAGGGCAGAAAGGTTAATAAACGAACCCACACACATCCATATGCTGGCGCTGTCCAACTTAAAAAAGGATCTCCAGAATGATAACTTTACAGGACAGGATAAAAACAAATTTAATTTTGAATATAAGTCAATGGAGCTACACTTTTTTCCAAATCATTCCTGTTGGTCCTTTCATCCAGAAAATTTCACAGAATGTAAACGGCTGCTGTGTTTGAAAGATGCATATGAATAAAAAATACCAAAAATGGTGATACATGTTTTTCATTGGACAGCAGCTATATATACAGTACATATATATATATATATATTATCATTAGGATAAGGGTTTCCTGTTTGGATCTCGCCATGGAGATTCCACCCTCTTTAACAGTGAAGAGCAAACCAAGCTAATTGAGGTGTAAATAAGACAGGCCCCTCCGGATTTCTCTCTAGTGATGTTCTAGTTATTTGATGTGGTGCATCTAACTAATTATATGTAGTAATAAATGGGGCATCCAGAAAACCGCATGTCTATGATTTAGTTTCCTGTTTTGCATTAGTTTTATTTGTTTAGTTATATGAACTCTCTCCCAATAGTGTATTTTAACAGAAATTTTGATTACATTTTTGACACACACACAACCACACACACACACACAAACACACACACAACCACAAAGGAAAAAACTTACACATACAAACATATGCACATGATAACAGTAACAAAATAAACAAACAACAGCACAAAAAACAATGCACTACAACGTTAAGAGTGGCTGTGCTGCTTAATGCTCAAGAAACTCTAATAAAGGTTTCGACAAATTTTCAGATTTTCCGGCTCTTCCTCTGGTTATGTAAGTCAGTTTCACCAGTACAACACAAAGTGCCATCTCCTTCACCCATTCATATATCGAGGGTGTATTCACCTTTCCCCATAACAAAGCTATCATCTTCCTGGCCTGCAGGAGTCCGAAATCAATTAACCCATGCGAACCCATGGTGCTGTATGCGTCTCAAGCCCTTTAAACAATCTGGAACGTTCCTTATACAGCTTTAAACTCACTGAGTCCATGTGACCTATACTGAACATCCCGTCTGCAGTCACATGACCGTTTGTGAACGTATGACCTCATCTACAGAACAGTGATAGGTGATAGGTTACTGCATCAGACCAAACCAGCTCATTTTGAAAGTCTGTGTTTGTATCTCTAAGGCCTGATACAAACAGATTCAACAGCTCTAACGCTTTGAGAACATGTTCTATAGTACACAGAACCCATTTTAACCTCATGTCTAGAACAAAATAATGAAACACTGAATAAAGAAAAACTAATAAAGGAATAATGTGAGCTCTTTAGTAAGACTGATCTAATCTTATAACCCTTCGCTCATCACTGTCCTTGTGTTCTAAGTTGGGACAGTCCCATACACAATGAAATACACTACCTTTCCATCTAAGCACTTGTTACGAGTGTCTGGAATGTCAGGTGAACAACAATGCCACTTAACAGGGGAGATATAAGGTCTGATTAACCGTTTATACTGCAGTAGCTTCATTCTTGAAATTAATAAATGGCTGTTGGGCTTTTACACAAGCCGTTTCCCAATCCTTTACATGTATGTCCTCTTGAAGATGACCTCCCCATGCCTCTATCTCTCAATATGATTAAAATGAAGATCAAATGTCTGTGTGTGTCTATGAGTTGAAAAAGATAAAATATGTTTATGGGGTGTTTTCATTTTTTTCTTATGACTGTATACTTAACTACAGAGCCAAAACAATAAATATGCTATTCCTGTCCAATTACTTACACACTATAGACTGAATATATATTCTCCCTTATATGTCCCATTATGCGTTTGAATTCTTTCTGTCCAGAAACGTATTACCTAGAAGACCTACCTGAGTCCTTTCATTACCTGAGCCAGGAGGGCTGTGTGAAGGACAAGAAGCTGAACGAAAAGAAGCTCTATGACAGTGTTATGGTAAGACAGCTAACTCCTCTCCAGCAAGGCGTTGAGTGATTTTTGACTCTGCTAGTTTGCTCCTTGACTTCCATGCCACCGTATAGCAGTAGCTCAGTTGCAGTAGCACTGAAGGATTGAGCTGTACCCCAGAACTGTAGAACTGACATCCATCATTCTGTCTCTGGCTGTCTGCAGGAGGCGCTGAAGGTGCTGGAGTTTACAGAGGAGGAGATCAGAGACATGTTCAAGCTGCTGTCTGGAGTTCTGCAGCTGGGCAACATTGAGTTCATGACAGCAGGGGGTGCTCAAATCACCACCAAGCAAGGTGGGTGCAGTACATACAAGCATGGCGTCATGTATAGGTGTCAGCCTATTTGATCTACCTGTAAAACATATGGCTGTGTCATATGGCTAGATTTCCCATACCCCAGTGTTATAAGGTGGCATACGGCAAGTCACAGTGATTTCCCATACCCCAGTGTTATAAGGTGGCATACGGCAAGTCACAGTGATTTCCCGTACCCCAGTGTTATAAGGTGGCATACGGCAAGTCACAGTGATTTCCCGTACCCCAGTGTTATAAGGTGGCATACGGCAAGTCACAGTGATTTCCCATACCCCAGTGTTATAAGGTGGCATACGGCAAGTCAAGTCACAGTGATTTCCCGTACCCCAGTGTTATAAGGTGGCATACGGCAAGTCACAGTGATTTCCCATACCCCAGTGTTATAAGGTGGCATACGGCAAGTCACAGTGATTTCCCATACCCCAGTGTTATAAGGTGGCATACGGCAAGTCACAGTGATTTCCCATACCCCAGTGTTATAAGGTGGCATACGGCAAGTCACAGTGATTTCCCGTACCCCAGTGTTATAAGGTGGCATACGGCAAGTCACAGTGATTTCCCGTACCCCAGTGTTATAAGATGGCATACGGCAAGTCACAGTGATTTCCCGTACCCCAGTGTTATAAGGTGGCATACGGCAAGTCACAGTGATTTCCCATACACCAGTGTTATAAGGTGGCATACGGCAAGTCACAGTGATTTCCCATACCCCAGTGTTATAAGGTGGCATACGGCAAGTCACAGTGATTTCCCATACCCCAGTGTTATAAGGTGGCATACGGCAAGTCACAGTGATTTCCCATACCCCAGTGTTTATAAGGTGTGGCATACGGCAAGTCACAGTGATTTCCCATACCCCAGTGTGTTATAAGGTGGCATACGGCAAGTCACAGTGATTTCCCATACCCCAGTGTTTATAAGGTGGCATAATACGGCAAATCACAGTGATTTCCCATACCCCAGTGTTATAAGGTGGCATACGGCAAGTCACAGTGATTTCCCGTACCCCAGTGTTATAAGGTGGCATACGGCAAGTCACAGTGATTTCCCGTACCCCAGTGTTATAAGGTGGCATACGGCAAGTCACAGTGATTTCCCGTACCCCAGTGTTATAAGGTGGCATACGGCAAGTCACAGTGATTTCCCATACACCAGTGTTATAAGGTGGCATACGGCAAGTCACAGTGATTTCCCATACCCCAGTGTTATAAGGTGGCATACGGCAAGTCACAGTGATTTCCCATACCCCAGTGTTATAAGGTGGCATACGGCAAGTCACAGTGATTTCCCATACCCCAGTGTTATAAGGTGGCATACGGCAAGTCACAGTGATTTCCCATACCCCAGTGTTATAAGGTGGCATACGGCAAGTCACAGTGATTTCCCGTACCCCAGTGTTATAAGGTGGCATACGGCAAGTCACAGTGATTTCCCATACCCCAGTGTTATAAGGTGGCATACGGCCTTATAACACTGGGATATGGGAAATCTAGTCCACAGAGGGTTCCCCGTAAATGCTGGTCAGTAATTCTGTGATGCTCTGATATGTTTTTGTTTAATGAAGTGGAGATTGTCAGTAAATGACAAGTAACCGGTTGAGAATCCCTAAAAGGTGATAATCACTGTGCTGAGAAAGGGACAGAGAACAAGAGAGGACTTGCTTCAATTTCACTGTGACTTGTTTCACTAAAACAACAACCAGGTGTGTTTTCCACAAAGCAGGATTGGATAACGCAAAGATGAGGGCTGTCCAAGAAACTGATCCAGCTCTTTTCTTCTTGGATAGGCCTGACTTTCAGCCTAAGTTATCTGGCTGACTGAGCAATCCGGCTTTGTGGAATAACCTCCAGGTTAAAGTGTCTTTTCCAAAGGAGTTGGGCCACTAACAGTAAATGAAAACAGAATGCAGTGATGTGCAGTTCATTTAATCCTGTATATTTAATAGACAACAGTGCAGACACGACATATCAAATACTGTTGTATGAAACATGTACATAACATTTTGAATTTGATGGCAGTAACATATTTCAAACACGTTAGGACAGGGGAAACCAAAAGCTGCTGAAGTTGTGTAATGCTATAGCACACCTGCTAAAATATCTCACAGCTGATACGGTTAACTGGTAACAGGTCGGTCACATGATTAGGTATAAAAGAGCATTTCAAAAGGCGGGGCCTTCATAAAACAACATAAAACAGCTTGGAGATATAGTTATCTACAATACATAGTTATCATTACAAGGTTCAGAAATTCCGGAGAAATCTCTGTATGCCAGAGACCTGGCTGATTTTTGGGTGGTCGAGAAAATTCCAGAAACCATCGGCTGTATAAACATTCCATCAATGCACAAGCAACTCTACCATGCTAAGAGGAAACCAGATATAAACAGGATCCAGATAACTGCCACCTTCGTTACACCTAAGCTCCTGTGGTCCAATGAATCGAGAGGTAAAATTAGAAATCATGGACAGGCTGTCCCCTATCTGGCTTATTATCAGCATGGTGGTGATGGTCTGTGGCCCTGAAACTTTTTAAATTAGAGATTTAGTTCCTGGAACTGGAAGATGGAAACAGGATCAGAAAAGGGTAGCGGATATTTAATAATGCACATGTAATGTGTTATTTATATTTACTATTTAAACACTGGGTTATTACAAGTCTTTTATAGCTCTTAGGCAATGTTAGGGTAAATTCCTACAGAGGCGTTTATGAATTTATGCTTTGATGGCTGGGAATAAAGGGGTTGGACAATGAAACTGAAACACCTGTCATTTTAGTGTGGGGGTCTCATGGCTAAATTGGACCAGCCTGGTGGCCAATCTTTATTAATTGCACATTGCACCAGTAAGAGCAGAGTGTGAAGGTTCAGTTAGCAGGTAAGAGCACAGTTCTGCTCAAAATACTGCAATGCACACAGCATTATGGGTGACATACCAGAGTTCAAAAGAGGACAAACTGTTGGTGCACGTCTTGCTGGCGCATCTGTGACCAAGACAGCAAGTCTTTGTGATGCATCATCAAGAGCCACGGTATCCAAGGTTAGTCAGCATACCACCAAGAAGGACGAACCTACACCAGCATCACGTAGTGACCTGGCCACTATCCTGCAAGAAGAATGGCTTAAAATCCCTCTGACCACTGTGCAGGACGCAGTATATGTCATTCCCAAGACGCACTGACGCTGTATTGGCCGCAAAACCACATACTAATAAATGATTGTGGTCTAAAACCAGGTGTTTCAGTTTCATTGTCCAACCCCTGTAATAGGTTTATGTATTATAAGATCATTAATAAGGTTTAATGTCTCTAGAGGTGGACATCTATACCTACGACATCTGAAATGTTGCATGCTTGTTTAAGTGTGTCATCGATTATCTCTCTCTGTCTGCCTTTAGTGGTCACTAATGTCAGTGAGCTATTGGGGCTGGACTGTTTCCAGTTATCTGAAGTTCTTACCCAGCGCTCCATGATCCTCAGAGGAGAGGAGATCTGCTCCCCACTGACTATAGAGCAGGTGAACACCCACACAAACAAGCAGCAGTTACGGGACAACCGTGCTTTCTAGAACAACCAACACGTGTAAATACACATGGCATAGTTAAGGAAAGTCAGATCACTAACTCTGCAGTATTCCGGTTCATCCAATCAAAATTCTGCTTTGAGTATGAACACAGATAAGTGCAGGTTATGTAAGGGTAAAACCAGTGCGAGCTAGGTTAATGTTCTCCACTTTAGCTTGGTGGCTAAGGGATAACGCAGCAGATCACCTCCTGCTGTCCAGTCTGAAATAGTGCATATGGAATACAACATATGAAATAGCTGGGCTTGTTTTTGAGACAGCAGACGTAAGGAATGAGCCTAGCCCATCATGGCCACCAGACCGGAACGGCCTGTCTGAGGAGCCTCATGTGCACAACAAGCCACGGTCTAGCCGTTACCGAAGTTTGAATGACTTTAATCTTTGTCCGATTCTGAGAGTGCCTGACAGTACGTGTGTAAGTGGGACCTATGAAACAAATGATTTACGTTTTCGGTGAAGCTAAAATTGGTTTCTTATTCCAGTTTCCTATTCCACTTTCAAACATTAACAGCCTGTTACCGGTCCCAGAATGTAATCTGTTCTGTGTAATGGGAAAGACCAAGTAAAAGCTTTGTAGCTTTGTAGAAATTCAGATGTAACTGAACATTTCACACCATTTTTGCCAGAAAGCTATGGTGACAGTCAGTTTTGGTTTTAATACTGGGCATAAGAAAGCATAAAAAGCCTTCAGGGAAACTTCCTTTAAGCCACTGTTAATGAAAACAAGGCTCTACTAAAACATCATTTAAACATATATACAGTATATCCCAGATATACAGATACAGAACCATCAGCAATTCAAGCTGTACCATCATCTACATTCTTGGTTATACTATTCAGTACTACATCAGGCACATTGTATGCATGTGCGGTTTCGGAGATTACATGGTATAACACATAAGAAGGCTCCGGCTGTGGATATTATACTGAGCAACAACAGAAGCAGACAGATTACACATCATACTCAACAGTTTGTCTTGTTGGCTTAGCTCAGGAAGGCCAAAGAATGGATTTGATTGAACTAAAGTAGCAACACTTGAAGTTCAAAGCGAAGCACACCACCTTTTTAATGCAAAGCAGTTTTGCAACTAACTCACCATCTTTAAACGCTGTTAGCCTGTTTCCCTGACTTTTCTGAATGGCCACTTTGTTCTCCTGAATTTAAGGCAATAGATTCCAGGGACTCAGTTGCCATGGCGCTGTACTCTCAGTGCTTCTCCTGGATCATCATGCGAATCAATCAGAAGATCAACGGCAAAGACAACTTCAAGTCCATCGGCATCCTTGACATCTTCGGGTTTGAGAACTTTGAGGTATCAGCCAACTAACCCTACACTCCAACACTACATCTACAAATGGTCCGGATCACATGCACTGTACTGTATACTTCATTTACAGATCTCTACTAGCAGTGAGGCACTAGTAGAGTCTACACCTAGTGGGGTCTCTGACGGACACTGGTGATGCTGTAGTGTTATAGACATCTCACTCTTCTGTCCATGTGTGCCACAGGTGAACCGTTTCGAGCAGTTCAACATCAACTACGCTAATGAGAAGCTGCAAGAGTACTTCAACAAGCACATCTTCTCTCTGGAACAACTCGAGTACAACAGGTAATGTCTGACTGTACATGAACACTTCTTATGCTGCTTATAAAGCTCTTATATGTCTGATATGAAGATACAGTCATCATGTGTACGTAACACTGTTCGTTATGGTGCGCAGGGAGGGTATTCGCTGGGAGGCCATTGACTGGATGGACAACGCAGAATGTCTGGACCTCATTGAAAAAGTAAACAGTCCTTAAACCAAACAGATCTCTTATTTATATATGCTGACTGGTTTCAGAGCAACTTAAAAGAGCCCATATCATGGAAAATTTGAAATAGTTATGGTGGTATATCACCCTAGAACATAAAAGCATATGACCTTGCATTAAAAACTCTTGTAATTCAGAAGTTTAACATTTTCAGAATTTTTTTTTGACTTTGCTTTTCTCCATGTTGCTGTAGTCAGGGGTTATTAATGAATATTATTGTACAACTTAACAGCAATATGCAATTAACCATTGATATGCAATATTCAATTAAGCCGCAAAATTTGGCATGAAAAAAATTAGTTTTCTTCAAGAATCACATTCACAAACATTCTTAGTGTTTGCTGTTGCTAGGGTTACACTTTCTAGGAAGTCTGTTTTCATAGTTATTAGTTATAACATTTATAACAATGATTTGTGAGCTTGCTTACAAACTTTAACAATGCCTCGTAAGGCTGTAATAATGAACTAAAATTAATTATTCGATGACTTATTAACATTTACACGTCACACTATCCATTTTTAATCAGTACATAATTATAACACACCTATGATACCTATTAACCGTCACAGACAAACTAATTATCCAGTAATTAGTGCTTCAAGTAAACTGATATTTAAAATTACTCACATGAGAATGTTGAAATGGGAAAGTATGATCTTCATTGTGCGCCCTATGACATTCTTAATTGTAGCAGCATCAGCTGGGAGAGCTTCCTGTCTGGCATTGTTAGTAAGGTGCTTCTTATGTATCCTGGTCTTTGATGGGCAGACATATGTGTATTATATAATACAGTGTTTAATATATAATGAGTAGTGTCGCTTGTGTTTCTATATATTCACAAATCACCAAATAATTAAATAATCCAGTAGAAATATTTCTACTAATTTACGGCTGTGATGATATGTATTTCAGAAACTGGGCATGCTGGCATTAATAAACGAGGAGAGCCGATTCCCTAAAGGCACTGACTTCACTCTGCTGGAGAAATTACACAGCCGACACTCTGTGAGTTAAACACACACACACACACACACAAACACACACACACACACACACACTAATACACACACACACACTAAAACACACACACACTAATACACACACACACAAACACACACGCACACACACACTAATACACACACACTAACACACGCACACACACCCACCCACACACACACCCACACACACACATATACACACACACACACACACACTAACACACATATACACACACACACTAACACCCACACGAACACACACGCACACACACCCACCCACACACACACCCACACACACACATATACACACACACACTAACACACATATACACACACACACTAACACCCACACGAACACACACACACCCACACACACGCACACACACACACACACGGTGCAGATGGCTTCAAAACAAACATTCTCTGCGTGCTATTACACACACAGATGTGCAAATATATGCTCACATTATTATTGATGTCTCCACAGACTAACCCTTACTATGTGAAGCCCAGACTGGCAGACCATCAGTTTGGCATCAAGCACTATGCTGGAGAGGTTTGTTTTACTCCCAGAGTGTGTATGTGTGTGTGTACTTGTGCATGATGTATGTTCTCAGTCTTTCATTCTTCTCATTCCTTTGGTTCACTCTCTTCTTTTCCTCTGTCTCTACACCTTTATCTGTTCTCTCTTCTCTGCAGGTTTTGTATGATGTACGAGGAATCTTAGAGAAGAACAGAGACACGTTTAGAGACGATATCCTTAATATGTTGAAGGACAGCAGGTTAGATACACACACACACACCGTTTCCTGAACCTTGCTGTGTCCTGCAGACCCACAAACAGGCTACATAGTGCTGTATGATAATGTTAAATGGAGTAAGTGGAAATAAGTGAACATATCATTTACAGAGAATACACTAATCCATAGCATCCTTAGCATACTGGGGAAATATAGAGCATGTTTTATATTCTATGTCAAGTGTGTTAGACTCATGAATTACATACTAGAGAAGAACTGTTCTCTGGTATTACAGTAATAGAGAATACTATTTGCAGGACAGTTTGTTCTCTGTACATGGTACCTGCGCAGGAGTCCGTTAGCTGATGCTTCAGAATTGGTATTTGAAATGATCTTTTAAGTGTACTGTGTAGTCCAGTTGGGTTGCATTAGTGACAGTTCAGAAAAATGCAGTACTGCTTCACACGTGTTATAATAATTAGAAAGCACATGCTAGCCTTCATCCTCCTAGTTTATTTGGCATGTGTAATAAGTGGAGATCTAATTAGAGAGTGAATTTGCTACTCAGCTAAACTGAGAGGCACACAGCACGATCAAAGAATTTCAAGTCACAATGAATTCGTAGTTTGTAAGGTTATTTTTTATACTTGCACAGAAAATATTATAATAGGTTTATGATGGCATATCAAATGGTACATCACTGAGGGTTTCAAATGTACACCATGTGTTAGGAGGTTGTGTTGATGGACAAACAGATTGTGTGTGCTAATCACGATTGTGACACTAAGCTAAAATCAAGGCGAGGTTTATTTAACAGACACAGGAGCTGCAAGAGCAAGGCAGACATAACAAAAGGGCAAGGCGGAGACAAGGTCGGTAAACAGGCAGGAGTTAAAACAGATCAGCAAAGGTACCAAAAGGGCAAAGACAAAAGAGTAAACCAGAGAATCAGAATGAAGTCAAGAACCAGAGTAACAAACAAGATGAGTAACAGGGAGAAATCGCTCAGTAGGCACAGAGAGGCAATACTTCACAATGATCCAGCGCAAGAGAGGAGTATTTATACAAACAGGCTAAACTGGACATAGGTGTGTGTAATCAGTATTCCCGGGAAGATCCCGGGGATCTGGAGAATAGAACGCGATTGGAGGATTATGTAACAGTGACATCATTGGGTGGTGGTTATTAGAAATGGAGTCTGGGAGATCGGAGGTGGGAGGAGAACCAGCAGGTGTGACAGAGGTGATGTTAGGCACACTGTATAGCTTGACTGGTTACGTTACATCTTTAGTTAAATTTCTAATTGATAAGAAGTTACTACATCTTCTACAGGGAGCGTATTTGGTATTTTCTACATATTTAAAAAGCATAAAATATTTTTTATAAGTGTCATAATTTCAGCACAGGCCTCCCATAGTGTTTATATTTTTCAACATGTTCATTTCAAGCAAATAAACAGTAATGATGTATGAAATGACACTCTCTGTACAGGACATGTAAACTCGAGTTCACCCAGAAAATCAACCCAGCAAGACACAACGAGCACACAAACTCACTTTACACAATGACCTACAACATAGAGTACCCAATCAGGAATTAGAACCAGATTTACTTTTTACAATGTGCGTATGTTATATACCAGTCCTCTCACTGATTGTGTACTTCTGTTTGTGCACCCAGGCTGGACTTCATCTATGACTTGTTTGAGCAAGTGGGCAGCAGGAATAATGAGGAGACTCTGAAGATGGGCACTGCCAGAAAAAAGCCCACTGTTAGCTCCCAGTTCAGAGTGAGTTCAGCTTCACGGCCTTTTATCTCCAGCGACATAAACCCCCACAAAATAAACCCGCATCAGTTACACTAACGAAACTACGATCAGTCTGTGTCAGCCGTGTTTACCTTGCTCTTAGTTCTCCCTGTCTTTTTTTTATGTATACGATTGGTCATCTCTCCTGTTACCCAGGATTCCCTCCATTCCCTAATGGCCACCTTGAGTGTGTCCAACCCTTTCTTCGTGCGCTGCATCAAACCCAACATGGACAAGGTGAGATCTTTCATCTGATTTGATTTGCTGTCAATTTAGCATGTGCTTTACTCAACAGTTTCTACTTCAGATGGTCGTCATGTCAGTTACGTTCAGGGTACTTTTATATTGGTGCTGTTCTGGACCCACAACAGCACATCTGAATGTGCTCATCGTTTGATGTCTGTAGACTCCCAACAGCTTTGTCCCAGAAGTGGTTCTGAACCAGTTGCGCTACTCAGGCATGCTAGAGACTGTGAAGATCCGCAGGGCAGGCTTCCCTGTCAGACGCACTTTCAAAGACTTCTTCAGCAGGTGAGTGTGCGAGCTCAGTCCTGACTCCAGTGTCATACTGGAAAAAATGTTGGTGAATGAATTTCAGCTCCCATCCAGGTTTTATAGCTTAATGCTGATACAGGGGATAAAGAGGGGGACAGAAAGGGGATTAACGGTGAACACATTCGTTTCTGATGTTTGGGGTTTGTGTAACAGCACAAACTAAACTATCAGTGTAATACGATGTGTGTAACTGTGTAAATGCCACACTCGTTTATTCTATTTGAATTTTATTCCAATTCAGGTGAGGCTAATTATTCTCTGTGTAGAAAGATTTACTGCCATTTTGCGCCATTTGTGCTGCACACAGAGGGATTTGTCTTCCACACTACTCATCCATGAAATGAAACACCCAGGTTGGTGTAGCTCAGTGGGTTACACCACTACTCAGGGTGCCACCTCTACATGTGGGAGACTGGGGTTCGAATCCCAGTCTGAGTGACTATGCTGAGCTACACCAATAAGAGTCCCTGGGCAAGACTCCTAACACTACATTGGCCTACCTGTAATCATTAACCTTGTAAGTCACTCTGGATAAGAGCGTCAGCTAAATGCCGTAAATGTAAAAAATATATGCACACGCTACTGAACACACACTTGGGGGCAGTGAGCACACTTGCCCGGAGCAGTGGGCAGCCCTATCCACAGCGCACAGGCAGCTGTTGGGTTAGATCCCTTGCTCATGGGCACCTCAGGGTTACTGTTGGTTCAGGGAATCACTCCGGTCACAGTGAGTATATAAATAATATTTTATAAAGTCAGTCTTCATACAGTTTAGAATAGAATCCTGTTACTGTTATTGTACGAGCATACAATGGAATTTAGTGCAACACTTTCCAAGACGTAACAATAATCAATAAAAATAAAGGCGTAATATATACAATATAAGGCCTCTCTGATACTACTCCATAAACTAGTAACCATAAAACTACAGAAAAATGAAAAAAGCAGTTAAAGAAGGGAGAGCATCGAGCTGCCGTCTCCACATGCGACGCCGCCATGTTGGAATCCAAAAGACTGAGTTGGAAGCAGAAAGCCCATGTGCCGGTCAGGTTTCATGGTTGGTTGCATTTTCTAATTTTCAAATCTTCTTACTCCGCATCTCAGCAGTCCAGTTTCCTTTATTTCAGGAAGGGCTTCTCGCAACCCACACATCCTAGAGTGTAGAGAGTGGAAGGATGGATAGGAACGTTTTTCAGATCTAAAGTAAGAGTGAGGCTTAATTCTCTCCTCCCTCTCAAAGACGAAAGCTTTAAGTGCTGTTTATATGACGGTGACAGGTTTGGTGGTCTACCAATTCTTACAGGTAGTTGTTAGGAGTCCTATGCTCTCTGTATCTGTAATAAAATCATTATTCTTAAGGAGTTTCTCCTTCTTTGTGCGAGTGGATTATCATACACCATAATGTTACATATGAATTTGCTTCTTTCGCAAAAATTAATAACTTGTAGCTCATTACCATTTTGACTGGAAATGAAATATAGGGTGGTCTCTGACTTCTGCTGTGTGCTTTCATTAAAACCTGTTTACAGTCATGTTGTGTAGAAAGTACAGCGCTCCCATGTTAAGGCACCACAAGCAGCTGCACAGTTGTTTCTTGGGCAGGCGTGTGTCGCTGTGTCTTCAGAACTCTGATAGGTCTAGAATTGTTTCAAGATCGGCACATGTGGTCCTAAGGGGGGTTAGTGTGGTCAAATGTGCAGATGTTCTGAGCCAACTCTGCCATGAACTGAGGCATTACTTAATGGTAATGGTCACTGAAAGGTTTGTTGTGTTGCTTTTGTTTGTTTGTTTGTTTGTTCTGCTGGAAGCGATGTAGACTCTTTATTGGATCAGAGTAAATGTTTATTGAGTTAGTGGTGTAGCATGCTGCTACTGAACTGTAGAACAGAATGAATTAAGAGAATCAGATGGTACACCAAGCTTCTAACTAGGTTCGAGGAAAAGGAGGGTTTAAGTAGCGAGACAATAAACAATGAGCTGAACTGAAAAATGGTGTATTCAAGGGTTGGCAGTTCTGGATATACATAGGAGGCGTTTGAAGAGAATGAAAACGCTCACAGCTCAAATGAAAAGCAAATTACGAACCTTTTCTTTTCTTTACCTGTGTGAACGTTAGGTTTCGTTTATCAGATTTGTCCGTGTATGTAAGTGTGTACGGGTGCGTGTGCATGCCCGGCTGAAAAAGCATCTAGCTGTAGGTTTAGCTCCAGAGGGGGGCGCTCTCGTTTCTTGTGCTAGTTTTTCCTCTTGATAGTTCAGTAATACTTCAGACGGATTTCTTTGCCTGATGTTAACCTGCTGCCAGTAGCAGGGTGTGGTGGCTGGAGTGTTAGGGCAGAGATAGTGTATTTCTACTTCATGCTTGTCTGTGTGCAGGTATAAGATCATCCTGAAGGACAAGGGTGCCGGGGCTGAGGGGGATGAGAAGAAGAAATGCACGGACCTGCTCATCAAGTACGAACAGGCAAAGAAAGAGTGGCAGCTCGGAAAGACCAAGGTGTGCTAGAAGCCGCTTTCTTCTCCAACATTCCTCTTTCACTTTATTTCTGTCCTTATATCACTCACATCCGTCTAACAGTAACCCAGTATAGCTGAAAGGTTGCGTTTTTTCTTCTGATATATTTGAAAGGCCTCGTAAATCCGCATTAAAACTATTTTTTAGAACTGATATACCTTGAATGTGGTTGTTAGTGGAGTGCAGTGTGTGTTGTGTTGGTTTTAGTGTGTGTTACGTGTGTGTATGTGGGTTTGTTTTAGGTGTGTTGGTGTGTATGAGTTGTTGTTAGTTTGTGTGTGGTGGTGTGATGTGTTGTGTGGTGTGTGGTGTGTGTGTGTGTGTGTGTGTGTATATGTGTTTGTTTGTGTGTGTTAGTGTGTGTGTGTGTGTGTGTGTGTTTGTTTGTGTTAGTGTGTGTGTGTGTGTGTGTGTGTGTGTGTGTTGGTTTGTGTGTGTGTGTTTGTTTGTGTTAGTGTGTGTGTGTGTGTGTTGGTTTGTGTGTGTTAGTGTGTATGTGTTTGTTTTAGTGTGTGTGTGTGTGTGTATATGTGTTGGTTTGTGTGTGTTAGTGTGTGTGTGTGTGTATGTGTTGGTTTGTGTGTGTATGTTTTAGTGTTAGTGTGTGTGTGTTTGTTTGAGTGTGAGTGTTAGTGCGTGTGTGTTTGTTTGTGTGTTAGTGTGTGTGTTTGTTTTAGTGTGTGTGTTTGTTTGTGAGTGTTAGTGCGTGTGCGTGTATGTGTTAGTGTGTGTGTGTGTATATATGTGTTGGTTTATGTGTGTTTGAGTGTGTGTGTGTGTGTGTGTGTGTGTGTATGTTTTAGTGTTAGTGTGTGTTTATTAGTGTGTGTGTGTTGGTGTGTGTGTGTTTGTGTGCGTGTGTTTGTTTTAGTGTTAGTGTGTGTTTATTAGTGTGTGTGTGTTGTGAGCAGAATCTGCTGGGTAGTAATGGAATGCATGTTCTCAGCTGTAGCAGTTTACTGGAAGCCTCCTGTACATCACTTTGAGTTAACAGTGCTTTGATCCTGTTTGGATCCTGCATGCGAGATTAAGTGTTCTCTAATCAAGATGTAAAACAGGCGTCTGTGTTCTTTAACAGACACTGTAGTCAAATTAGGGCGGTTACTGTTAGGAGGACATGTTTCCACTCACAGTGTTTCCTTGTTTTGTGTGCGGTCTACACGCTGAATTGATCTGAATTGAGAAAATGAGCTCAGCTTAAATCACTTAACCTCTTCCTTCTGGAGTGCTGGGAGGAAACAGAACTCGTAACAGAACAAGAAGCTCAGTAAACTGTTTAAGATAGGTTTCTCCTTCCACAGGTGCTGCATTAAGCAGCTTCCTTCTCTGCTGTTAATTACGAGTGATGCGGATCTGTAGTCGGTATTCTTTTTGGAATTGCCCAATAGAACCAGTAGAACAGTTAATGAACCAGATCAAGAACAGTAGCACCTTAGCTATGTGTCAGCAGTCTGTAACCCTCCTCCGGAGGAGCTGCTTACCTAGAGTTTAGTTCCAACCCGGCTGAAGCAGATGCATTAGAGTAACTCATACAGGTACATCTGATATTCCAGGACCGCTGGAGGGGTGTGGTAAGCTGTGGTAAAGCTCTGACCTCATATATCTGTTAGTTCATATCAAGAAATACTGATATAAACAATATGACACATATAAACAGCGTCCTAAGCTTGGACACGCATGCAGTGCCAGTGAGTACTATTGGAAAGGACAAGGGCAGGACAAAGTAGGTAAATGTAAAGCTGAGGTATCACGATATCTGATATTTTGATTCAGAGTTCTGTCATTTAATACTTGATTAAGAATCTATTTGATGATATGGATTTCAAATGGATGCACATCAATGGCACACATACAGCACAGCCACTTCTACATCACTGTTTCACATCACATCACTTATACTGTTTGTTCCTGCAGTTAAAAGTTAAAAGTCCTTGTTGAAATGATTTGCTCTTCTCTCTCTTTAATCATATTTCATACAGTAACTGTAATCCTTAATTGGATGACATGCATTACAGTAACCCTCCCACACCTGGCGGTGATATCTTTCCTCATGCAGTCTGCTCTCTGACGTGCAGGTCTTTATGAAGGAGTGTCTGGAGCAGAAACTAGAGAAGGAGAGAGATGAGGTGCGGCGGAAAGCCGGCCTCATCATACGCGCACACCTGCTTAGTTTCACAGCAAGGTAACCCGTGCATGCTCGTTTTCTCGTCGGCTCTGATGTAATGGCAGCTGAGACAGTTTCATTCCGTCCGCTGTAATTCCTGATGACGTAGACAGAGCTTCCTTGTTGCAGGAAGCACTTTAAGAAAGCCCTGGCCAGCATCACCACCATCCAGAAGAACTACCGTGCCCACTTCTACCGGCGCAGGTTTGAACGGAAACGCTCAGCCGCACTGGTCCTACAGAAACACAGGCGAGGGCAGGTGGCGCGGGGCATCTGCCGAAAACTACGCGAGGAGAAGAAGAAGAGGGAGGAGGAGGAGAGGAGGAAGAAAGAGGAGGAGGAGAAGAAGAGAGAGGCAGAGGGGGCACAGGCAAAGGAAGGAGAAGCATCCAAAAAAGAGGATGCAGCAGAAGGAGACACAGAAGTAAGCAGTGGGGGATTAAATGAAACACCAGGGGCCACACTTACGTTCCTGATCCCGGGGAAGCCTTTACCTTTCACAGTACAGGAAGGAACAGACTCAGAGCACAGGCCACTCATACTGCCATGCAGAAATTACCTGTGAGTGATTACAGTGTGCAGCAGTATAAACTATACAAGCTGCTGTTTAAAAAAGAGAGCAGAAAAAACGAATACAGTCCGTTTCAGATCAGTAAATGAGTAGATGTGGTTTAAAGCGGAGTGTACTTCAGTCAGTCATGTGTAAAACTGGCTGTAGATAAGTTGGCACAGTCTCTGCAGGGAATAAACACTCCTAATACTAACTGTGCACGGTTTTAATGCGCTGACTTTAACATACTGCAGAAAAATAAACTTAATATGATTAACAATGTGCCACAACTTCTATATTAATCTTTGTGCAGGCGGATTCCATGTTTCATTTATTTCCTATATCTTAAATTCTGCTAATAAACACTAAATGCACTTATTGTCTTGCATGCTTAGACTCATTGTGATGCATCATGTCATGTGACCAGCCGTTTGCATGGGACCCTACGGCTGACCTGTCAAACGGCGCTGTCACCAATTCTAAATTATTGCAGTAGAACAATACATGACGTTCTCTCTCCCTCTTTCACTCTCTCTCTCCCTTCCTCTCTTCCTCTCTCTCCCTCTTCCTTTCACTCTGTCCCTCTTTCCCTATTTCTCTCCCCCTCTCTCTCTCCATCTCTCCCTTCCTCCAACTTTTTCCCTGTCTCTCTCCATATCTCTCTTCTTTTTTCTCTCTCTTTCTCACTCTCTCCCTTCCACTTTCTCTCTCTCTCCCTCTTGCCCTCCCTCTCTTCATTCCTCTCTCCCTCTCTTTCTCTCTTCCTCTTCCTCTTACTCTGTCCCTCTCTCCCTATTTCTCTCCCCCTCTCTCTCCATCCCTCCCTTTTTCCCTGTCTCTCTCTCTTCATATCTCCTTCTTCCTCTTTTTCTCTCTCTCCCTCTCCCTTCCTCTTTCCCTCTCTCTCCCTCTTTCTCCATCCCTCCCTCTTTTTCACTCTCTCTCTCTCCATATCTCTCTCTTCATCTTTTTCTCTCTCCCACTCCCTGTCTCTCCCTCTCCCTTCCTCTTTCCCTCTCTCCCTCTGTCTCTCTCTCTCCTTCTTCCTCTCACTCTGTCCCTCTCTCCGTATTTCTCCATCCCTCCCTCTTTTTCACTCTCTCTCTCTCCACATCTCTCTCTTCATCTTTTTCTATCTCTCCCTTCTACTCTCCCTCTCCCTTCCTCTTTCCCTCTCTCTCTCTCTCTCTCTCTCTCTCTCCTTCTTCCTCTCACTCTGTCCCTCTCTCCCTATTTCTCCACCCCTCCCTCTTTTTCACTATCTCTCTCTCTCCATATCTCTCTCTTCATCTTTTTCTCGCTCTCCCTCCCTCTCTATTTCACCTCTACTCTCCCTCTCTTTCCCTTTCTCTCTCTCCTCTGTCTCTCTCTTCTTCTTCTTCTTTCTCTCCTTCTCTCTTATTCTGTCACTCTTTGTCCCCGTCTTACTCTCTCTCCCTCTCTCCTCTTCCCCTCCCTCTCTGTCTCTCTCTCTCTCTCTTGTGATCTCCCTCTTTTTTTTCCCTTCTCTCTCTTTCCCTCTCTCTCTCTTCTCGTTCTCTCCCACAATCTTTCTCTACCTCTCTCTCTTTTTCACATCATTCTCTCTCTCTCCCATCTCTCTCCGTCTTGTTCTCTTACTCTCCATCTTTCTCCCACCCCATCTCTATCTCCCTCTCTTTCTTACTTAAGCCTGAGCACTCAGATGAGGAGAGTCGTCAGATGGAGGAGATTCTGCGCTTGGAGAGGGAGATTGAACGGCTGCAGAAGCAGAGGGAGGATGGCGTGTCCATGCTGTGTGAGAGTTCCCGGCAGGAACTTCGTCTACGCCGGGATGCTGAGACGCTGCGGATGAAGAAGGAGGCTTCACGTGCCGCCACTCAGTCGCTCGACTTGCAAGACTTTGACCCTAAGCGCGCCTCCCCTGCACCTCCCCCTGCACTGCCTGAAGAGGAGGAGGTGGATGAAGGCTTCCATGCTGAGGAGGAGTGCATTCCCCTGCCCGATATCCCACCCCCAGCTGAGGGGCCTCCAGATCAGGAGATATTAGCCACCTTGCCCCCACCTCCCGCAGCCTTCGCAGAGGGCACAGTAGGATCTGGAACACCTGCTGCAGCACCAGAAGTCCCTGGAGCTCCCAATGCTCCACCTCCTCCACCGCCACCACCTCCTCCTCCTCCACCTCCTCCACCTCCACTCCCGGGAGAGGCTCCGGACGTAAAGAAGGACGTTTCCGAGTCCGCTGGGCCTAAACAGGAGGAGGGGAAAATGGAAGAGGAGAAACGAAAGACGGAGGAGGGAGAGGACCAGACCAGCAAGTTGAACACGTCCGAGTCCATGATGGATGCAGAGGAGCCTATCTACAGCATGCCGCTGGATACGGAGTCCGACTATGACCAAGACGAGCTGGAGGACGGCCAAAGCAGTACCGCGGCCACTGACCCTGAACATGCCCGCAAGTCCACCTGCACCAACGCCAGCCAAGAGTCCTACAACCGCAGCTCTGACTCGGTCAGACATACACATGTATACGGATAAACACACACACCAGTACTGAGTCAGAACAAGGGGGTCAGCGACAGAATGTGAATGCTGCACAGTTAATGGTTCTAAATCTTACATACATATTCAATATAACAACAGACAGTTTTATGGTTCATATTCAAAACAGACATTTATTCAAACAATGTTACACCTGCAGGCAAATTTCCCACAGCATTACATTTCTGCCATTTAGCTGACGCCCTTATCCTGAACGACTTACAAGGTTAATCATATTATAGGTAGGCCAATGTAGTGTTAGGAGTCTGGCCCAGGGACTCTTATTGGTGTAGCACAGTCACCCAGACTGGGATTCTAACCGCAGTCTCCCACATGTAGTGGTGGCACTCTGGCAGGTAGTGGTATTAGCCACTGAGCTACACCAACCACACGCAAGTTCTGTGTTTTAAGTGCTACATGTACATATATATTTACCAGTGGCAAAGTTCCTATTACCCATTTCAGCACCCAACTATCCCTGATCACTGATCAATTAAAATTGATAATACTATAAGCTCCCCAAGTAATTCGGAGGATTTTGTTTTGAATGGCACCATGCTAGAGAAAACTGACAGCTCAAAATTCTTTACAGTGCTGGTGATAGGACCCATGTATCACAGTGTCTATAACAGCCACAGGCCACTTCAGTGTGGTTGGTGTAGCTCAGCGGATAACACCACTGCCCGCCAGAGAGCCACCACCACATGTGGGAGACTGGGGTTCGAATCCCAGTCCGCGTGACTACGCTGTGCTACACCAGTAAGAGTCCTTGGGCAAGACTCCTAACACTACACTGGCCCACCTGTAACATGATTAACCTTGTAAGTCGCTCTGGATAAGAGCGTCAGCTAAATGCCGTAAATATGCACCGTAAATATTGTCCATTTTATCAGCTCTGCTTACTACATAGTGGCACTTTGTAGGTCTACTATAGAGTGCACCTTAATAGGAAGTACAGTTGATAAATGTAGTTCCTAATTCCACATGTACCAGTGCAACACACACTAACACCCCGCGACCAGATCAGTGTCACTGCGGTTCTGAGAATGATCCACCACCCACATAATACCTGCTCTGTGGTGGTCCTGTGGGGGTCCTAACCATTGAAACACAGGGTGAGGGGGCATTAACAAAATATACAGAGGAACAGATGAACTACAGTCTGCAGTTGTAGAACTAATGAAGTGCTCCTACATGGTAAAAGAAGCTGATAAATCAGACAGTGAGTGTAGATACAAGGAGGTGTACCTAATGAAGTGGCCACTGTGTGTGTATCTATTTATTTGCTAACCAAAACCAGCTGTAAGTTTTATATATACTGTAGATAATGGTGAGAACACTGATAAATAAGGAAACATACATCTTCTTTGAGGGATATTTTGCTTTACCATAGTCTACAAAGGCCAAAACCTTATTGCATAGCCATCAGAAAGACTTTTAGACTTCTGTTTCAGACTACTATTCATAATAATGTTATGTAATATACATTTACATTACAGGCATTTAGCTGAGGCTCTTATCCAGAGCGACTTAATCACTTTACAGGTAGGCCAATGTAGTGTTAGGAGTCTTGCCCAAGGACTCTTATTGGTGTAGCATAGCATCACCCAGACCAGGATTCGAACCCCAGTCTCCCACATATGGTGGTGGCTACTTGGCGGGTAGTGGTGTTAGCCGCTGAGCTACACCAACCACTGGTAATATGTTTCTGTAGGGGAGGATGTAGAGGCAGTAAACACTTTGGATGTCTGGTTCCTGTCGCCACCATGGTGAACAGTACACTAGAGCTCCTGTTAACGCCTTAGTCACTTTCAAAAAAACGACTGTAATGGAACTTTAACATGCTAATGCTCATCCCCTCTCTCATCCCCTCTCTCATTCCCTCTCTCAGTATGTGGAGAGTGATGAAGAGCACGATGGCTATGCAGACACAGATGAGGAGGTGTCGAATGGAAAAGTGAACGTGCTGAATGGGAACGGGCCTCCGTACTTCCACAGCTACCTCTATATGAAGGGTGAGTGTAATAACACACACATACGTAGGAGCACAGTACGGTACAGCTTTTTCACAGTACTGCTAAACTCCCAGGGTTACATAAACGCTTGTCATCTGCGATTTGGAACTGGACATTTCTACACTAAGCTGCCGTTCTTGTGTTAGGAATGTTATTTGGTACACTTGAATTCATGATATTTGTTTTTGCCTAGCTTTCCCCTGAATTATCCAAGACATTCAGATTTACTCCTGTAGTTTTTCTGCTTCAGTACGGCTGAAGGTCACTAACAGAGAATGGAAGCGTTTACATCCGAGCATTTGGTAGATGTTTTTATCTAGAGAGAGGCTGCGGATGAAGAAGGAGACTTTGACCCTAAGTGCGCCTCCCCTGCACCTCCCCTTGCACTGCCTGAAGAGGAGGAGGTGGATGAAGGCTTCCATGCTGAAGAGGAGTGCATTCCCCTGCCCGATTTCCCACCCCCAGCTGAGGGGCCTCCAGATCAGGAGATATTAGCCACCTTGCCCCCACCTCTCGCAGCCTTTGCAGAGGGCACAGTAGGATCTGGAACACCTGCTGCAGCACCAGAAGTCCCTGGAGCTCCCAATGCTCCACCTCCTCCACCGCCACCACCTCCTCCTCCTCCACCTCCTCCACCTCCACTCCCGGGAGAGGCTCCGCACGTAAAGAAGGACGTTTCCGTGTCTGCTGGGCCTAAACAGGACGAGGGGAAAGCATGCATGCAACTGAATTATTTACGCTAATGTTGGCTAATTTAGCGTTAGCATCATGCCCTAGGACTGTCATAGGTGTACAGTGTGGGTGATGGGTTGGGTGGGGATTAGTCTTAAACCCTGGCAATGATTTTCCCCACAATGCTACACCAACCATCCAGATATATAGAGGTTTCTGAAATCTAAATTACTGTGCTCTTTAAAAGCGAACAAAAACACAAACACAGTTCAGGCTGCAGGATGTCACTTTTTGGCCCTGAGATTTTTGCTGATGGCCCCAAAATGATTTATTGTTTTGGTCAAACGAACATGTTTTTCTTCATTGCTCTCTTTCCCCGTAGCTGGCCTGATGATCCCATGGAGGAGGCGCTGGTGTGTGCTGAAGGACGAAACCTTCATGTGGTTCCGCTCTAAGCAGGAGTCCCTGAAGTCGGGCTGGTTGTATAAGAAAGGTGGGGGTCTGTCCACTCTGTCCCGGAGGAACTGGAAGATGCGCTGGTTCGTGCTGCGTGACTCCAAACTCATGTATTTTGAGAATGACAGCGAGGAGAAGCTGAAAGGAACCATCGACATCCGGACAGCCAAGTAAACTACAACATACAAAATCAGACAGATCATTTTGTGACGTGTTTTGTTTTATGTCCTGGCTAGGGACAGTGCACCCGTGTGCCAGTGTTAATCAGTTCTGTGTGCTTGTGTTGTGGAGATTTGCCAGATTTGTGTTTGTTTGGTGTAGTGTTAATCATGCATGTGTATGCGGACCACTGAACGATATCTCTCCTGCCCTTCCAGGGAGATAGTGGATAACCATGAGAAGGAGAACGCTCTGAACATTGTAACGGACGAAAGGACATACCAAGTGTTTGCAGAGTCACCAGAGGATGCCAGGTATGCTGATGTATTAGTATCCAAATGGAGCTTAGCTCTCTCACTTATCCTACATTACTAGGCTGAAGTGGCAACCAACCGGATTTTGTGCCTGCTGAGACAGACCTCATAATCTCAGAATATATCTACACCTTCACTACTTTCATATCTCGTCCAAGATCAGATTTAAGCATCTCATTTGTGGTCATGTGATCTTAATGAGAGGGGTCAGAAGCAAATTCACTTGTGTATTTTTTCACTGTATGTGCACCATCAATCAGCATTAACGTTGCAGCAGCCCCTGACCTGAAATTGATCCCAGGAGACAGTGGCAAAGCAAGTCACCTGACCCTTTTCCACCTTGTATTTCAGTAGGAATGAGCAGCTGGTAACTGTGTGAAGGCTTGCTCTGCGTTAGATAGTTTGCTGTTCATGATGCACATGGTCTATTCCTGTGGCGTTACGATTATGATATGTGCATGAGGATTATTTCAGGACACGGGATTGTTTACATAAATGACCACCAGGTTGGAAAGACGGGATCTCAGCAAAAGTTCTGTATTGAGCAAATACTGTTTGTTACTGTCATTCTCACTTTGTCTTTCCCTCTCTCTCTCTATTCTGGTTCTCTCTCTCTCAGTGGTTGGTTTAACGTCTTGAGTAGGGTCCACACTGCTTCTCCAGAGCAGCTGCTGGAGATGTCCCATGAGCAGGCCAACCCAAAGAATGCCGTGGTGAGTTTCCCTTTTCTGTTTCAGCTCCATGGACACTGTAGCGTTGTTCCCTAATCCCAGACCTTTTGTGTGGTGCACTAGGAGCACCCTAACATCTGCCTCATCCACCTGTTATCAAGTCCTTTATGACCCAAATTAGAAAACATTTATATACAATTTATGTTTACATGGTACATAGTAAGCAATCAGCATGAACATACAGTTCATGAAAAACGGAGGATGCTGAAGAATGGATGTGTGGGTGAATTTCATCCAGCGACGGTGTTTATTGAACAGTAGATATTACGAAACCTGTTCTGTAAATTCCTCTGTCTTTCACACACCCCGTCACAGGGCACTCTGGATGTGGGCCTGATCGACTCCGTCTGTGCATCTGACAATCCGGACCGGTAAGTCTGCTATGTGGTGCCCCCTGTTGGCCATTTATATATAAATGCAAATGCTAGACACCCAACAGCCGCAAACCTGGTTTCTCCTCTGCACCACTAGATGGTATTAGACAGTAACTAACCTGTCTGTGTGATTCTGAAACCGCAGCAGCAGTCATAGTGATCTTAATCTCTGTCTTGCAGGCCCAACTCGTTTGTAATCATCACGGCCAATCGAGTGATCCACTGCAACACTGACCTGCCGGAAGAGATGCACCACTGGATCAGCCTTCTACAGAAGCCCAAAGGAGACTCCAAGATCGAGGGACAGGAGTTCCTGGTTCGAGGTCAGTTCAGTATATCCAAACACAGAGCAACAGGATGCTGCCATGGCCTGAGGCTGCAATTTAAAGCAGGAGCAAAGTCATAAAGTGTCCACTAAGCATACAGTTCTCAACACTATACAGAGAATATTGCAGTAGTACGCCATGCACATACCAGTTCAGGCAACTAACTCGCTACAGCTGTATGCGGAGGTTTGGGCACCCATTGCCAAATCATTTTTGTGGATTTTATTATTGAAAATAATTTAAATAGGTTAGATTTTTTTCCAGTATGTGAAATTCAGCAAGTTAATTACAGTTGTGCACTTAAATTAATTTAGCTTTGTACGTAAATATTAAAATGTGGTCGGTGTAGCTCAGCGGATAACACCACTACCCTCCAGGGAGCCACCACCACCACATGTGGGAGACTAGGGTTCGATTCCTGGTCTAGGTGACTATGCTGTGCTACACCAATAAGAGTCATTGGGCAAGACTCCTAACACCACATTGACCTACCTGTAATATGATTACCCTTGTAAGTCGCTCTGGATAAGAGCATCAGCTATAAATGTAAATGTGTTCCCTATAGAGGGTGTGCTTGGCTTATTTTTCTGTGGAACTTGACTGGTCCTTGTTTTTTCTTTGCTGCAGTGAGAGCAGATGAGGTTAATGGTTTAGCTGCAGGTAAAAGGGTACTAGAGGATGTCAGAAAGCCATATCCTTCCAGCCTGATTTAACTGGTCTTAAGAAACCTTACTTATTTTTTGTTTAGAGAAAGTGTGTCAGAGTTTGTTTAGTTTGCTTGTTGCTGTTTCCTTTGAAGACTGGTTTGAGCAGCCAGTTTATCCAGACCAAGGCACATCTGTAAAAATCTGATTGGAGTCTTATTTCAAACCGCCTACATACGTGGTTTAGATCTGATTTGCAAAAATAGTTTTTAAAAAAATAGGTTTTTTTTGCTGTCCAGACTGTCAATCTGTGTCCTCTGTGTTCCAGGCTGGCTGCACAAAGAGGTGAAGACCGGGGCCAAAAGCAGTGCACTGAAGTTGAAGAAGCGCTGGTTCGTCTTGACCAATAACTCTTTGGACTACTACAAGTCGGCAGAGCGCAGTGCGTCCAAGATGGGCACCCTAGTGCTCAACAGCCTCTGCTCTGTGGTCCAACCTGAGGAAAAGGTCTTCAAAGAGACAGGTGAGCGTAGCTATCTGCACCATGATACACATAACTCAGGATGATGTCGAATTATTAATAGCCTAAGTAACACATAAGAAATAGACTGCACTATCTGAACGGGAATTAAACAGTTCTGGACTATAAGGAAATTCACTGTATTGTAACGTAAATCATTTTTATTTTATTATTCACGATTTATTTTAATTATTTTTATTTTGATAAATTTTACACTGCCACCAGTTTAGAAACCTTATTCTATAACATTGCTGCTGACTTGTTTGTGCTCCAGGTTACTGGAACATCATAGTTCATGGGCGGAAGCATTCCTACCGGCTCTACACTAAGATGCTAAATGAAGCCATGAGATGGGTGTCAGCCATCCAGGGAGTCATTGAGAACAAAGTGCCCATCGAGACCCCCACTCAGCAGCTCATCAGAGACATCAAGGTAAAGACGAAGAGGATTTTAGGGATCGAATATCTCCAGAATGAGCTACATAAGAAACAATCAGTCATTAAACCAAAAATACCAGATCATAGATCAATGTGACCCCCAGGTTCAGGTTTAAGGTTGGTATAGAAGGATACTCAGGCCCAGCGAAAGTCCATAGGTGCCTGAACTTATTAATAAGAGCAGAGTATAAGACTTGTAACGAATGGAGGTATGGTGTTAGGTGGGTGCTCTCGTAGAGAGGTGGATACTTAGCGTCCATGAAGAGACACGCAGGGAACACATCGTGAAGTGGCTTCGGGGCCAGTTTAATGAACAATAAGAGCACCAAGACTTCACTCGCCACAAGTTCCCAGATAACACCAGTTGGAGAACCCAGGCTACAACCTAGTACAGTTCACCACACGAGCATTCTCTCCCGCGCTTTCCTCCACACTCTCCATTATTCGCTCCGGCTCTCCACCGTGCACATGCGCACTGCACCTGCCTTAAAGTGACCGTTACAGTCTACAACAGGGTGTCTTCTTGCTACAGTCCGCCTTGTGTTCATGGTGAAAGGGAAAAGACTTCTATATTTTTATCAGTGTAATATCACAATAGAATATTAGAATATTAGAATAAATATTACTGTTTTATCAAATGAGCTAGGAGCCTGCTGGCTCTCTGTGTGTGAAATGTTGTGTGTTGAGCTGCTAACGAGACATGAGGGGTAAAAGGGTGAAACTCTCCTGCTGTGACAAAGATGGCTGTGCTGAGACATAACTGACCGCATAACTGCAGCTCACTCCTTAATAAAATATTAAACTCCCAAACCTTTAGAAAAATGAACATGCTTTATTAGCTACTGAGACAGAGGTCCAGTTTGTTTCTGTTTGTGGAATACACATCCTAAATTTTATAGAAAGAAAGAAACGTTGTTTGACTGAGGGATGTGAAAGACAAACTTTGCTCGTCTGGAAAAAGCATTGATCACAGCTGGTTATCTGACACAGCCTTTATCATGTGTTGTACCCATGTATAGGAGAACAGTGTGAACTCCGAGGCAGTGGAGCAGATGTATCGCAGAAACCCCATCCTCAGATATACCCAGCATCCGCTGCACTCGCCCCTCCTGCCTTTGCCCTACGGAGAGATCAACGACAGCTGTAAGTCCACACTGCCCTCTATCGGCCCTGTCTGGTGTGAATGACTCTCTAACTGCCTGTTACTGGTGTCTTTCTCACTCATCCACTGTCTGTATACCTGTATACCCGCCACACATTGCCTTTGTCTCTGTCCAACGCCTTTCTTTCTCACTCACTATTCCATTCTTCACTCTCTGTTTCTCGCTCACTCTTCCTCACACCTATTTTTTACTCTCTCTTTCTGACAGCGCAAAAAGAAAAGGGATATGGCAGCCTGCAGGATGAGGCAGTGAAGATCTTCAACTCTCTACAGGAGATGGAGATTGTGTCTGACCCCATCGCCATCATCCAAGGCATTCTGCAGACCTGCCACGATCTCAAGCCACTCCGAGACGAGGTCTACTGTCAGCTGATCAAACAGACCAATCACGTTCCCCAGCCCAACAGCCCGGCCAACCGGGCCCACTGGCACCTGCTCACCTGCATGAGCTGCACTTTCCTGCCCAGCCGTGCCATTCTGCGCTACCTCCGCTTCCACCTCAAGAGGTGAAGCACTGCTGATATTGTTTCACTTTCAGGCTTCTGAGTTCAGTGCCTTTGATGTCTTCAATGAGAGGAATTTAGATTTTTATAATTGGGCATCCCAGCAGGTACTTAATTGTGAGAAACATTGTTTTGTATCCCAACACACTTTAGAGGTTCCAGGTTCCCATGGATGTTTTAATGGTTCAAGACCTTCCCATAATTCTTTAGTAAATATTAAAGTTGTAGTTCATTATGAGGCATATATATCATGCATGTAGCAATGTAATTTCAACGGTAGATATTCTGTCCCTATAATAAACCCCTGGTGTAAATATAAATGCCTATATGTTTATCATCACAAGCTCTTGTTTCTCTGACAATAGTGAATGGCAGTGTTTGGAATCTTTGTGGCTGAGCTGAACGTTGCGTTTTTGTATCTCAGGGTTAGAGAGCGCTACCCTGGCACAGAGATCGAGAAGTATGCTCACTTCATCAGCGAGTCTCTAAAGAAGACCAAGACCAGGGAATTTGTGCCCTCTCAGGAGGAGATTGTTGCTCTGCTGACCAGACAGGAAATGACCACCACTGTGTACTGCCATGGAGGAGGGTCCTGCAAAATTTCAATCAACTCCCACACAACTGCAGGCGAGGTGAGAGACAGAAAGAGAGCGAGAGAAGGTATATTAAAAGGGAGTATAAGTAAAATGAATGACAAAATAAACACAATGTTACATTTTTAGGAGGCCTGTCAAAGTTAAAGACGATAAACTACAGAACACACACACCTTTTTAAATACTGTTAAAGAATTTTCCTAGTTTGACTCCTCAGGTCATTGATAGCAGTGCAGTCATTGCTGTGATACTGTTATTGTCTGCCGTATATTGTCAGGTTGAGGGACGCGCTTCATCACAAGCCTCCTTGTTCAAATAGAGCTTTTACATGGCCCTTGTTGATACCTTTGTTACATGCAGCAGACAGTAATTGTAAGGCATCTATAAATAGATCAACAAGCAGCAAACTAACAAAAGCAAGTGCAGGTGGAAACATACAGGTACCATTCTAACAAGGATCCACAAACTGTATGAACAAGGCCAAGAGCCACACACTGGTTCTAATAGCTTGGAAACTGTATTTACGCAAATGACCTTTATGCAAATGACCTTATTTGAATATGTCTAGGCCTAGATCAACCTGACATTCATGTGATGAAAATGCTCTTGAAAGTTTGAAAGGGAAATCGAATGTGAATAATCCTGATTTACTACACCAGGTATCACAATTATCTATCTATCTATCTATCTTTCTATCTATCTATCTATCTATCTATCTATCTATCTATCTATCTATCTAACTTTAGAGCACTGCGCAGTGCAGTAGACTGGTTGGCCTCACTGTGAATTGTGTCAGCACTGCCATTGTTTTCACCCTCTTGTGATGTTGTATCTGTGCTTGTCTGTAGGTAGTGGAGAAGCTGATCCGAGGTCTGGCGATGGATAACAGCAGAAACTTATTTTCTCTGTTTGAGCACAACAAGGTCGAGAGCCGGGCTATTGAAAGCCGCATCATCGTAGCAGATGTACTCGCCAAGTTTGAGAGGTATACAGATCATAACTGTGTACTATAGAAGTGATTACTTATTGGGTCCTCCCTCTTATTGGCCAGGCACTAAGCTTAGTGCTTTGCGTACTCTAACAAGACCGGTAGAATAAGACATGATACCCATGGGATCATAGTTTCTTTAAGTCATATTGTATGCCCTTTTATTATACAGTGTGATCAACAATCTGAGACTTTCTGTACCTAAATGTGTCAGTACGAATGATATTATCAGCATAACAGTAAAAGTAAAATCTTTGAGTTTCAGAATTTCTCATGTGTGTCCTCCTTTGCCTTAATGAGAGTGCACTCACGGTGGCATGGAGCCAAGATGGTGCAAAGCTTCTGATGTGTAGATCAAGTCCACCTAAGAGTCATCTGAACACATCTGAAGTTTCATTACAATGATAAAGACAAAAACCAGACCTTTTTATTTTAATTTGAATAAGTGTGAATAATTTGAAAAGTGAATCCTCTTCATTTTACTATTCATGTTGTATTCTTTTCTTTGTTGTTAAAATTCTCTTTATATCCATGTTTAATGGAGGAAATAATAAAACCAGATTGTCAGAGTTGTCCCAGACTTTTGGACCTCAGTATATGTATATAGGGAAGCTAATTGCTGCTGCATTGACCTTTACTCTCAGGCTTGCGGGGAGTGAAGAGGAGGAGGAAGATGGACCCTGGCGTCTTTATTTTAAACTTTATTGCTTCCTTGATGTGGAGAGCATGCCCAAAGAGGGGGTGGAGTTTGCTTTTATGTTTGAGCAGGTGAGCCTCTACAGATGTTACAGTGAGAAGTTGTTTGTCCTTTTCACAAAACTCACAAGTCTTCGTCTGTTTCCTTTCCTCCTTCTATCTCACCCTGTGTAATTCTCCCTCTCGCTTTATCTCCCCTTTCTCCTCAGGCTCATGAGAGTCTGATCAGTGGGCATTTTCCTGCTCCTGAAGAGACGCTGCAGCACCTGGCTGCTCTCCGCCTGCAGTACATCCATGGAGATGTGGCGCGGACGCCCTGGAGCCTGAGCAGCGTGTATCCTGTGGCCCGCCTTCGCACGCGCATCCTGCAGTCCACCAAGGCTGGTGGGGCAGGGGTTCCAGGGGCTGGTGTTGTGGGACCAGGTGGCCACACTCTCGAGAGGAGACGGACCAGCTTCCTGGATGGTACATTGAGACGCAGCTTTAAGACGGGGTCTCTCAAGAAGCAGCGGGTGGAGGAGGAGCATATGCTGGAGATGTTCGTAAAGGAGGAGATGTCGGCCACACTGACCAGCGTGCTGGAGAAATGGAACCGGCTGCAGGGCATGCCCCAGCACCAGGCCATGCTCAAATACATGACCATCATTAAAGAGTGGCCAGGGTACGGGTCCACGCTCTTCGATGTGGAGGTAAGGGGTACTCAATGTGGAGGAAGGTCACAAAATCAACGTAATAGCAGCAAACTGGATTATCAGACGCTTTATTTTTATTCATAGCTTTACAGATCCTCCCGCCAATCCTGATATATACAGTTCAGCATCAGAGGTTTTAGTTGGATTTTGCATATTTAATGATTTTTGTACCACATCTCACGTCTTTATAATTTTACATCATGTGCACATGCTTTCACAGTAGGTCAAGCGTTCAGGTCATGGTATATGAGAATAATAGATAGCCTATGGATAGCCTTTACATCCCCAGAAGACATGTTCCATTGGCATGGGAAACTAAAAACAGAAACTGTGTGCAGAGTGGGTTTAGGAATGTAAGGATGTCTGGAAAAATGTATATTAATCATTTGTAGAGAATACTGCTCATTCACCAGGAAGCCACGTTCTCTAATTAGAGAAGCAATGGCCAGCGAAGCAAAACAGGAATATGTTTTTTTCCTCATGTGCCGTTTACAAAAATACAGAACCGAATGTTATCGATAGTGTTACGGTGGTTGACAAGGATGAAAACAACAACACTGTAGCTGCTGAAACTGAATCCACTTCAGCAGCCTTCACAGATAAGGTTCAAGCTAGCATTAGCAGCAGAAGCACAGGCTAGCCAGTCCTAGGCCAGTCACACCAGGAAAGAGCAGCAGCAGCCCACTAGCATCTGTTCCTCACATGCTGGAATGACCATGGCCTAGTGAGTGGCTGTGATGTCAGTCATTTTACATTCGTTTTGCAGCCCCCCTATATAAAACGTCTGACTGTGCACCTGTGTTACTCACTGTATTTTGACTCACTGTATTTTTGTCCACTTTGAATACGTTTGGTAACATGCTCACTGTCTGCCCAGGAAATCGTTTATCACATGCTTCTTTAGTTCTGCAGTTTTTGAGAGAAACTGATTTGAACGAGTTTCTGTTTAACGTCTAATTAGTGCAAAATGAGGAAACGTATTGTGCACATTTTGGACAGGTGAGCATCCCCAGAAACACTATTAAGAGTAACAGTGTTATATAATATTGTGTGTAAGTAATATTTAAGTTGTACATGTGACGTTGTGAGTGAGTAATAAGTTGTGATTTAACTGCGTCTGTTCTGCATTATTAATCAGCAACGTTTGTGAAATCAGTACAAATTGTCTCACTACAGTGTAAAGAAGGGGGCTTCCCTCATGACCTGTGGCTGGGAGTGAGTGCAGAAAACGTGTCTGTTTACAAGAGAGGAGAACCCAAACCGCTCGAGACCTTCCAGTACGAGCATATCGTCTTCTTCGGAGCACCACAGCCCAGCACTTACAAAATCACTGTGGACGAGAGAGAGATGTTCTTCGACACTCCTCAGGTGAACACGGCTATTCTCCCAAGTTCATTATGTCTACAAAGCAGAGCTCCAGAGAGCAATAAGAATAATCTAAAGAAATGAATAGTTGATTAAACAGAATAGTATGTCATAATGTCTACATAATTCCCATCTATGGGATCAAAATATACTCCATTGTTTAACGTGGTTACTATTGTGTTTGGTTGAAGGTGGGCGAGATCACTAAGATCATGAAGGCTTACATCAACATGATCGTTAAGAAGCGCTGCAGCGTCATGTCCGTCACCAGCACCAGCAGCGCTTGGATCAGGTGATTGGCACTGGGGTAATGAAGGTGGTGCAATGACGAGAGAGGGGTCTCCTTGTTTGACCAAGAATTATATAACCACACCTACCTGCTGAATATGGATGTGAGAGAAAAAGAGAGGGGATGCAAAATCAGTCGGCTCAGATTCCACCCTCTAATTTATTGTGAATGCACCATAGTACTTCTGTCAGTTTGGTCCAATTCCTTTGCAACCAGCCACACTTCTACAAAAGCACAACCAAACCTGCCGGTCCTGTCACTGTAAACCCTCCCTCACTGCCAGCACTAAGACTGAAGACCAAGCCTGTACATTCTCCTCTCTTTTCCTGCATCCTTCCGACATCAACACTCTCTCAGTGTTCAGCTCGTGGTCTATATCCTCTCCAGCCCGAAGGACCCATAACTGAGCCATCCCTGAAATGTGGGAGTTCCCCAAATTCCTGGAAAGTGAACTCTCACTGTGGAGTCACACTCAGAGCCATTTTATAACACCTGGGCCACTGACAGACTTTTGGTGATCTCCTCTATCAGCATCAGTGTAAGGCAGCCAACACAGAGGGCTGTCCGTCTCTCTACATGCGCACCCTGGGACTGACCAGAGATCCGAAGTGTAAAGAAATCGTCTAAGAGAGTCACTGTACCCACGACCATTCCGATGCCAGTGTGCGTTCAATGCTTTTCACACATCAGCGTCGAAACTGCATTTTGTACTTCAGTGTTCGCGTGAGTAGACTTCATTTAACTGTCTTTGAGTCTAAATTATTGCATTTTTGAGAAATGATGCAAAATCGATACTTAATCTGCAAGTGAAACAAACATGAATGAATTCCGTACTTTATATGCCAATGCACAATAGTACGACAGTGATTGAGTTTCAGTCGCACTACAAGATAACTGCACAGCTATTTTGACAGCCTCTAGATACCTCCCTGTCCCCAGTACGGCGAGCCGAACCAATTTATTATTGAGTGGTGCCACCGAGAATACGTCAGTGTTATACCAGGAAAGGCCAAGCCTAAACTGGGGACGATACTGCAACCAGCGTATAGATTTGATTCATAAACTAGGATGACTTTTAGTGTGACGTTCATTTTAAAATGCTATGTTAAGGATGAAATTACTTACGAAATGAAATCTGAGATACTGTATTTCCATCCTCACCAAGTATCCACCCAGATCCAGTATTAATGCCTTCAATCCAACCAGAAATCAGCAAAACAATCACTTCCAGCTTCTTATGTTTATGGACTTGGATGCTGTTCCGCCCTGCACCAAATATAGTAAGAAGACCACGTGTTGGAACAGTGATGTGAAATGGTTACATATTCAAGAAATGAGTATTTCTGAACCAAAAGGTTTGAATATTCAGCCCTGATTTCTGAATGGCATTTTTTCATGATGTGTTGGTTTCAAATATTGTTTTTTTGTTCAATCCTCCACAGGAATCTAAAAGAAATTATAAACAAGACAAAAGATAAACAACAGGGAAAAATAAGCCCCTATATTAAACAAATATATTCTGCTGTTCTAGTTTAAGAAGGCACATATGAAAGTGATCCTAAACACCTGAAGTAAACCTGCCTCATCTGAACAAAATAATCTGGACGGGATATAGATTAGTAAAATATGCTAAAACTGGGTTATTAGGAGTTTAAATGTCACATCTAAAACCTTGTAGTCAATCCAAAACTTTATCCCGAAGCCAGTGAAAACTGAGTAAGACCAGAGGAATATGGTCAAACATGGGCTGCTACATTTAGAACTAGAGTCTTAATGTACAAGGCAATTACTCAGTAACTCATTATATATAACTTTGATAATAATAAACTAGCATTCAGGATTACGCCCACAGTGATTCTGTACTCAAACGTATCTGAAATACAACTTTCTTAAATATTTGAACAGTATAATCACGATATATGTTTATGTAGTCACTATATGAACTGAACTGACTATATGAACATAGAGATGTTAAGAGCACTTTTTAAGAGAGTCTGCTAATGTGTCAGTATTCACTTTGGTCCCTTTGAGCCACAGGAGAAGTGGCCGTAAGTGACTTATGCAGGGTTATGAAACAACATCATAGTACACAAACATGGTAGAATCAGTTAATAAGAACTAATACAGCTATTAAACAACATAAACCAAGATAGACTGAGTAGAGGATGCACAGACCAGTCAACTAGTTTCACTGATTGGTGTTGAGGCCTTAAGCTTGATGTTGACTAATCGCTGATCGCATGATGATAACACTAACAATATGGACGCCCACAGTGCTACAGTTTTACAGTGATAAGATACTGAATGTTGTTATCTCCAGGTTCCCGTAGATTACAATAAGAAGTCATATATTGTTGGAGAAGGAGCATAATTCCCTATAATTCTGTAAAGTTTGAATTTAGAAGCATTTGCTCTTAGTGTTTGCATACAGAGGAATTTGTCTGTCGCACTTGACCCGTCTATAAAGGGAAACACACAGTGAGCACACTTACACTGGTGGGGAGCCGAATACACGGCACCCAGAGAGCAGCTCAGGATCAGGTGCCTTGCTCAAGGACACTTCAGCTGTATTCTGTTGGTTCTATGAAATGAACCGGCGACCTTCCGGTCACGAGCCTGGTTCCCTAACCTCCAGCCCATGACACAGTTACTCTTATTTTAAAAGGGAACGACGCTCTACATTTTTAAGGCCTGTGAAATTACACACCCTGGGTTCCCTGAAGGCCAGCAGATAGAGCACTGTAGGGTTTGCCCATTAAGTTGCTTGACGAAAAGCATCTTCTCATTCCTGACACCATCAGCGATTAGTCAGCAGAGACTTGACTTCAATCTGAAGTCGTGCAGCCCCTAGTTCTGAAATGACTGGTGTCATGGTTCTCTTTGCATTCTTTTGGAGGCTTCAGATAGTTTTACCCTGCAGCCGGCCATTTTTACGCAAAACTGCTAACATGGCTAACACTGACTGAAAGCTAGCAGGGGCCCGTTAGCTTGCTCTCAGTTTGCTGGTACTAAGGTTGGCCTTTTTGGATGACGTCATTTTTGTAGCCCTGCACTGCAACAGAAAGGCAGAGTTACCGCACAAGACGCGTATCAGCCCAACATTATTCATATCAACACTCAGAGCGAGTCCAAGTATGCCTGTACTGTCTGCTGTTTTTTTAGACATATGAATATAAATCTACTGTATCTCCCAACAGTACCTGTGTAATTTTGCTGTTTGATATGCAACTATATTTGTCAGTGTAATGCAAGCTCCTTTGTGTGTGTCTGAGAGTTTGGAACTTAAAAATGGAACGAAATAAGCAAGCGAAAAAAAGGTCTGTGGATATGACGTCGTGGAGAAGTAAGCATACGTGTAAGGGTATTTCTGTTTTGGGTGGGTCTTGTGATTGTCCTTTGAGGCCCAAAAAAAGAAAGTATGTGTGGGAGGGGTGGGTGGGCGAAGGGTTGGTGTATTTATTTCTTATGATGTGAACGTAGTGAGAAAGGGAGTGGGAGGGACAAAGGATCGGACTCAGAGCTGATGGAGGTTTTCCTTTTGTGCCGACCTCGGAACACACTCCATTAGCACACTAATGCGCCATTTGCTTGACGTGTGGCTTTAAAAAAACTCAACCAATCAAATTTCATTCAGAACCTCTTCATTCTAATACGGTGTGTATTAGCTTCATCCACTGCATATTCAGTCATTACTTTGAGAGTGAGGAACTGAGGTTGAAATTAGATGATGAAGGATGAAGGCAGCTGGACCCAGGTCAGCAGAAAAGAGCCATTTCCACCAGCGCTGGAACACGGTGTGGACGCTGTGGTCATGTGAGGAGCGCTAAAAATCTGGATACACAGGAATGTTGTTGAGTGTGTGTGGGTGTGTGAGGGGTGATGGTGTGTTATACTGTCACACCGTTGTTTCATGTTGGAGTGTAAGGCACACTATTGGGTTGCTTATAGTCAGTGTTGTTCATTAGTGGACTGAGCAGCCGTGATGTTCCCATTCTCACTTAACACACACACATACAGTAAACACACACATGCATGCAAACACACTAAGAGCCGCATACACACACACACACACACACACACACGGTTGGTTCTGTCTCTCTCACTCTTTACACTGGGGTCCTTGCTCAGCTGCAGGCAGCCAATAAAGGGCCTGAATGTAATTCTTCCTCATTGTCGGTCTTATATGAGTATATATAATATTTAAAAAATAAAAATGATAATAATGATAATAATAACTGTGCTTGTTTAAAAGAGAGGAAAATGTTTTGTTCTTTTTGTTTTCTTTTTTTGTAACTGGCTTTACAAAATGCTTTAATAAATTATTGGAATTTATCACCATAGTGATTTGTGTAATTCATTTTTATTCAGTTTAATTTGGTGACGTGTGGTATTATACAGTGCTGTAAAACTGTTTATTGTAATTCTGTGGAGAAAAACAGTCGTGGCTAATTCCATCCACTATTTAGTGCCACCAGATTGGAGGGTAATGGCTACCACGTGAGCCACCACCACATCTACTCAAACTGTCAACAACACAACGTGACTGAAAAGCTCAGCAAACTTCCAGGAGAACACTAACAGCCAATTCTGTTACATTAGCTAGCAGATGCCTGTGTTGGTTTTAGCATCACACTGAGTAAAGTGGGCGAGGTAGGACCACCCTACCCACCCAAAGCCAGCAAGGTCAGCTAAGTCTTCATAGCTCACTTTGGACGGTCAGTTTTAGATCAAAATACCCGAGAGTAGCTAACAGCTGGGCTAAAAATATTTCAGGTTAACAGAGCAGCGTTAGCAGCAAGCAGGCCTCCAAAAAACGCTGAGCAAAAGCTAGCTTTGCTGTTAGCAGTTCAGCGGTGGTCTGCCATCCTCTCACTATCAGAGAACTTGTCAGTGCTGTCAGTTCACGTACCTCCTATATGGGTGGAAAGGTAGTTAACTAACTACACGTACATTTAAACTTAAACCTGCTACTGACCCTCACCAGCTCCACTGTCAACAAAAATAACAGCTGATGACTGTGTGCTCCTCCAGGGTTTCAGGTCCTGAATTAAAGTTTGGAATTACAGGGAGGCATCAGCATTAAAGTTAGTCCTAGGCTGTTCAGCAAGTGTAAGCTTTAAAAGATTAACCTATTAACCACAGTATTGAAAATTTGCCCTCTGAAATAAATGGGACCCTAAGATTAAACATATCTTATTCGCCACTGCATTTCCTGGTCACACACGCTCACTAATCTGTGGTTTTGTGTCTACAGTCACAGGGCACTTGGATTTGACTCAGCTCCTCCGTCCAGGTAGTTCCATTCAAATTCTTCTGAACTGAGTCGTGGAAAATGAGCATGCCAAGTCTTTAGGGCGTGTTTCAGGTTGCTATATTCCTGAAGAATGAAGCATAGCTGGATTATCACGTAATCTGAAAGGAATGTCATGTTTTTAAGGTATGCATTACCTCTATACCAAGTAATGATGACAACACAAGCACAGCAACACCATACCATGACTCTGCTTCCTCCATATAGGATTCATACATGACATTAATTTCCTCTAAGCATTTATCTAGGTTTGACTCATCAGTTTATAAAATGACATGCATCTGCTCAGAGGTGGAACGAACATCTGCTCTGGTTGGAGTATTTTACCGTTCTCACATGTCACTTGTTCTGCAGTCTCCATAGAACATGATCATGATCGGCCCACTGCCTGATGGGCAGTTCAGTCCTTTTGAGCTTGTGCTTTGTCTTCTGCTGTCGTCAGCCATGCCACATGCCCTCTGCTATAAAAGGCCTGAATAAACCAACCCAGAGATGAAATGCTGGCACCACATAGAAAACTATTCTCCTGAACACGCTATAGTATTATTATTACAGCAGACCCAATGCCACACTGGTGTGAGAAGTGGGATATGGTGCATGATACAAACCGGAAAGTTCATCGTGACGCCACAGTGACTCACTATCGCCTCTTGAGGCTCAGAGTGGTATTGCAAGACAGGATGTGCCGAGGGTAACTGGTTAGCAGTTTAAGTAGCTATCTCTGCAATGCAGTACACTGCAAATTGGACATACTGTCAAAATGGATGCTGTTGGTAATTTTAGCTAATGTTGGAATATTTTAATCTAAAAATCATTATGACTGTGATCATCTTGCATATAGCTTCTTTAAAGCATAGATATTGAATAGATACCTCAAGCTTTAAAAGGCTGAACTTAATCTAGGCTGATTTGAGGAACATGGTAGTATCTAAACAGGGAGAGAACTGCAGATTTCTTGCAAAATTAGGAAACATAAATCCTCCATAACTAATAAAGACTACGGTTAAAGTGTACATGAAACACAAGCACTGATACATGTATTTTAAAAGGAGATGAAACAAGGAAGATGACTTGTTTGTGATTACAATGATATGCTGACGTCTCCGGTTCCAAAAAGCACAGGCATATAAAGTTACAGCATTTCTGAAACTCTGCATCCTCGTGTTAAACTTTGTGACCTCAGAACACAAAAGAACCTCTGAAAACAATCTCAGCCAGGGTGAGATCACGTGACCCAGCTCCTCCTCCCCTACCTGCCAAAACACGTCTGACTGCGCGGAGGAGAAGGTCTCAGCAGACATGGACTTTTAACGAAGATTCTGAGATATAACACTGCAGTGCTGCCATTATTATCTTTACTGTAAAGGATACACTCAAAACTCAGAGACCAAGAATCGTGTGTGGAATTAATATCTGAAGAAGAAAGAATGACCTGGAGGACGTGTGTTTCTCTGCTTCTCCTCCTCTTGGGGCTGAGCACGGTCTGGGCACAAACAACCCCGTCTGGAGAAAGTAAGACTCTGTTACATCTTTCTCTCCATTTCTAAAGAGAAACTGTATATAGTCTATAGTGCCTGTCTGTACCTTTACAGTGAATATCCAGCCTGAGTCGAGAAGCATGTTGACGCTTCCTCCTTCTCCTTAGCAGAAGTATGGAGTTTCACTGAAACCACCTTTAAAAGAAAAGCATGAAGTCAAAATAGTCACTTGTAATATTGTGACTCAGGTAAAGATCATTTCACCTAAAGGACTCAGGTGAAGGTATCAACACTTCAGTAGTGACTCAAAGGGGAATGCCGCCATTACTTTGTCATGTTCCTCCGTAAATATGTGGCTATGTTCTACAACGTCGGCTGTAGAGAAACTTCCCAGCACAGTTTTCTTTACAGTGGTGGTGATGGGAACCAGAAGTGAACCCAAACCACCAGTGAACCTACACAACTTCTGAGTCTCATGATGATGAAATAATAAGTTATCTGAGAAGATAAACTGTCCTTTAGGGACTATTTGCTTTAGATATAGCAGATGTATTAATAGATGTATTAGACCAAACGTGATCACAAAGCCACCGTAAACAGTGTCTCAGACTATTCAGTGTTTCGATGAGGGCGTTTTTAGAGGTGGACATTTGGTAGCCCCTCACCCCTGCTGGGAACAACTCTGACTTGGCAGGTTTTTCTGGAATAGAGCATTTCACACCAAACTACCCTGAATGACACGTTAACCAGTTAATCATGCTGAAAATCTGTAGTGTTCTCCTTCACGTGAATGTAGTGTTGCTTTTACTGTTTTAGTCATTACTGTGAAATACGGAAACATAACTCAATCCAAGGTAAACAGAACTTTTATATGGGATTTCAGCAAACGTTCACAGGTGAGAGGTAAGTAGGTCCAGGTGCTGAACTGAGAGAACAGAATGAAATAAAGCCAAAACCTGAAGAAATGAACAGGAAGGATTGAAACTGATCTGAGGAAAATCCTCATTATTACATTACAAATACCATTAATGAAAGAAAACGGGTGTTGGAGAAAAGTACAGATCCACCAAACAGGCTCTAGACATGTTACAGCCTCCTGCAGTCAAAACCAGCCTTTTCCATGAAGGTAACCGGAAAGGGGAGATTTATCATGGTCTAATCTCCTTGTTCTCTAAAGCCTGAGCTGTAAAGCAGAACTACATCTAAAATCTCTTCCTTGCTTGCTGCTGTTCCTGAGGGGCCTTATGTCCTGTGCTTCTTGAATGTGGCTATGACAACCTCCACAGGCTCCACAGAGGTGTTACTGTTGCTGAACAGACATACAGCCGAGCCTTGTTCAAGTTTATACCAGTTAACCCAACCATGTTTTTCTCTCTCTTCCTCTTTCTCCAGCTTGTGAGAACAAAAACAGCACAACATGTGAGAAGTGCCTGGAGAGCACGCAGGTAAGTGCCTTGCTTATAGAGTCCTTTATTGAAATCTATGTTGAGTGATCCGGTGTATTCATGCACTCAGTGCTGAGCAGTCTTTCATTCTGAGGATAGCGGAGTCTCTTCAGTGATGACACATACAGGTAAAAGAAGGGAGACTATACAAGACGTTTGAGGTGTAGACGGAGGAGGGAACAGAGCAGCATGATTTAGGGAAATGAAAGGAGAAAAGGAGAAGCTTAGGAATGCGCTGCAGTTAGCTCTGGGTGTGCTCTGTACATGCATGTGTATCAGTTGCTCGCCCCGTCACCAGCCAGCCTTACCTGTGGAACAGGTTTGTTTGTGCTTCCCGGTGTTTGAGCTTTCAAGGGCGCTCTAGATTTCACCCTTCCACTGCCCTTGGAATTCGCTTGGCCTTTAAAACTAAGGTCCAGATTGACCTTTAAAAGCAACCTGAAAAGAGAACTGACCTTTTGACCTTTTATCCTTTTGTTTTGTTTACATTTTTTTATATTAAAGAGGATCATTAGATACCGTAATGTAACAGACAAAATCTTTACACCTTAATGTGGTGTGGCCTCTCAAGCGCTTCAAGTCTCATGGGACCAGAACAGCCTTTTAAGCAGAACGCCTGGAGTAGGGATGCTGTGATACAGTCCTTAGTGTGCAACTCGGTCTAATACAGGCCTATATGGCCGGAATCACATAACAGAAAAAAAGAGATGTGTAATCTGATATAATCTAAACTGTTATATAATTATATTTGCATGCAGTCGTTTCTGTAGTGTAGTGGTCATCACGTTCGCCTCACACGAGAAAGGTCCCCGGTTCGAAACAGGGCAGAAACAATGTCTTGTTTTTTTGGTCGGTGTAGCTCAGCGGGTAACACCACTACCCAGAGTGCCATCTCTACACGTGGGAGACTGGGGTTCAAATAATCCCGTTCTAGGTGACTATGCTGTGCTACACTAATAAGAGTCCTTGGGCAAGACTCCTAACACTACATTGGCCTACCTGTAATCATTAACCTTGTAAGTCGCTCTGGATAAGAGCGTCAGCTTAATGCCGTAAATGTAAATGTAAAACCTGTGCACTAAGTTGCACCTTAAATTAGATTTGGAATGTTTGCATGTGTACATCAGAAAAGTTACTAGAAGTTCCCTGTGTGTGACAAAAGTAGAAATAAAAAACAACAATATGGAGTCATGTACACTTGACGTCAAAAAATAGTTGCACGAAAAATTTGCTCCCAGAAGGAATCAACCCACAGGAACAAAACTTCCATTACGATGACTGCCACTAACACCATACCAACGTCACCAAAGACTGTAATGGTGTTGTGCCAGACTGTCATGGAGTGAAACAAAATGGCAGCAGGTCATCTTTAGTAACGAGTCCCGCTTTTGTCTTGGTGGAGACGACCAAAGAGTCTCTGTGTGGAGGCAAAGTGGTCAGCGCCAGAAGAACAGATTGTTGTCACATATCACACGTCCAGCAGGCCTGGTGTCACTCCACCTCCACCCCTACCACACAATCTGCAGGAACTGTGTGAGAATATTTAAGCTGCATGGGACGGGAACCTAACCAACTCCATACTGAGTTGTCTGATATGTTGCATTAGCAACATGGCATCCTGACACCATACTGAGAGACACTACTTCTGTATGTGTAGCTCAATAAATATTACCCATATCAGCCTAATAGAATCATAATTCATTGTTCCTGGTAACATTTATCTTCTTACCCAGTAGTATTGCAATCCCACATATCCTTCTGGGCGCAACTTCGTTTTGACGATGTGTATTTCTTCCCCTAGGGGTAGATTGTTTCACCATTTGAGGATGATATTATTTAGTAGGCTAGTTTAAGCAAACAGGTAATGTAAGTCAGAATAAAAAAAAAATCCAATGAAGCACATAGATGTGTGTGATGTGTGCAAGAGAACATGTGGTAAAGTGTAAGCAGGAGAAACGGTCCCATTGAACAAGAATCTGTATTAGCATTAAATGACATCACTGGTGAAATATTGCAGGTTGTCAGCAACTGTGTGTGGCCAACAGAAAGAGTAAATGTTCTGTGGATGAAATGGCCAGATGTTTGCGAGAAGACAAGCTGTTGGATTTGCATTTAAGATAAATTGAGAAATTAGGGGGGCAGGTTTTACAGCGGGGCAGGGGGGTGGGGGGACTGGTGGTGCTTTAATGGTAGTTTATTTCACTGTAATCCGTCACCAAAAGTGTGTACACATGTTAAGCTAGCTCAAAGACCCTCACTGATACTGTGTTTCACCTGGAAATATATTATGGTGTGGAAGAGCGTGGGATTCGCTTTTTAAACACAAAAGTGGAAAGGAACATGGACACATAGAATGTCTCTGCTTAGAGTTCCTGATTGGCTGTTGTGGTTGAAAGGTATGGTTGGGAAAACCGTCTGCAAATTACAAGTCTTAAATTACTTCTTAAGAACGTATTGGTCAAATCAGATCACTTTTTTTGTCACGTCACATTTTCAGAGGTGTGACAAACGTAGGTGTGTCGTCCCTTACAGTAAATACAAAAAATATACATTCGACAATAAATATATACAATACTAAGCACAACATCTCTGTTTATACTAATTTACAGTTTTTGTATAACAGTAATATAAAGTTATGAATAAAAACTATGATGTATCCAGATGTACACATTTCCATATAGCACTATGGTCAGGCTGAGGTAGATGCAGGGCACAGTATATGGCGAATGGGGGCCGATATTAGGCCATGCTGGGGCTCAAAGCTAGCATGCAACGTTTTCTCTTTCTCTGTTTTAGTGCCCAGCAGTACCTTTGATTTCATTCAAAGATTTGCAAAGAAATGTTTTAACTTTTCAAAATAAAGTGTGTTGGTGCAGGCATAAGAAAGCAGAAAGTATCATTTTATAACAGGAATAACAGCATTTTATAAATGTCGATCAAATGTTTTTTTTTCTGTTGAATAACTCTCAGTGATGCCTGAACACTGAGAAACCTAAACAGAAAGGTTTTTTAAAACTTGTCTTTAAGCCCCGCCTCCCAATGAGTCCAGTGTGCTCTGATTGGTCAGCTTACTCACTCTGTTCCTATGGATTAACCTCCACATCTCCACATCTGCTGTATCAGTTTGACTGAAGCAGATGTTTCAGAGTGGCACGTTTTTCCTTTTTTAAGTCTGTGTGCTGTACGAGTGTGTTGTGTTTATAGTTCCAAAGAAAACAAACAAATAAATACAGTTAAGTTCATTTCTCATGGAGGTCAAAGGTACTCAAGCTGGGACATGCATGTAATTAGAGCTGCAAACACACCAAACACCATGTTTGTCAATAAACTGAAACAGTTAACCAGCAGGGTGTGTTTTTTTGTAAAATTGCCATTTTCAGTTTATAGCTGGCAGCTTGTGCAGAACATTGGAATTATGGTTTGATGGAAAAGGCCTTAAACAGTGCATGCCTACTACAGGCTTCAAACATATATAAATAAAGCCAAAGGTAAAAATACAAACTCCTTAAATAAGCACGCACAGGCTCACCTAGGCTCACAGTTATCGACTTTCATTTCTCACTTCTTTTCATTGTTCATACTATTTTTAGCAGGCACAGTTAACCAATCTGTGCATGTGGGGTTACTGCAACCCCCTCATTACCCTACTTCCTGCACCCCTGCTGTCTGTGATCTGTATGTCTTATCATCACAGGTTTACCTTATCTGTATTTATACCTCAGATTAGAAACAGGAGACAAGCAATTTGAGTAATTAAACCATAAATGAATCTGAATTTAAGACGTGTTATTTTCTCCTGCAGTGTTTGTGGTGTATAAAGACTTCATCATGTTTGACGTATCCTGCCAAGACCATCCTCCCCCCCTACTCTCTTTGCCCACTCAGCGATGCTCGCTGGGGGATGTGCTCGAGTAAGACTACAGCAATGCTTCTCTCTTCTTGGTTTTGTATTGCTGCTGAATTTAACTGATTGTTGGTTGTTTAAACTTTTGCATACAGCAGTAGATATAGTCCAAAATGACCTGGAGATAAAGACTTGTCACATTAACCCCTAAAACCCCAGACCTGTACTTTATAGGCAGTGTGTATGGCCCTATCGTCTGCTGTATAGGTCAGGAAAGGGTTATGATATGATACACATCTGTATCATGATTGTAAGTCAACCTTTTCATGACATATGATGCACAGGGTAAGGCCATGCTAACTGCACATAAAGTATATTCTTCATTCATGAGCTATATGTTCGGAATATATATATTTATATTCCTGTTATTCCACTTATATTATAACAGATACTCTAAGATCTACTATAAGGGCTCCACCATCAGTAATCTGTCTCTTTGTTCACTGTCTTTCTCTCATTACCTCAGTGAACTTCCAGATCCTGATCATTACTGTCTCGGTGGCGGTGGGGGTCATCATCATCGCCTTCTTCTTCTGCCTCTTCTGCTGCTGCAAGTGCGAAAACTGCGGGTGAGTGCAGCCCCAGCAAACAGCTCCACATAGAGACACGTACTGCTAAAGTCTGTTCTCAAGTAGACCTAGAGTCTGTAAAGCTAGCACGGCTTTGTTTACCGGGGTCACAATGTCTATAACACAAACATCCCCTAATGAAAAGAACAGTCACACAAATAGAGGAAGGAATCAACCCACAGGAACGAAACTGGATGGGTGGGTTTGACATAGTGAGACATCAGAATGATTCACACTGGGCCGCACGCGAGACGTAATCAAGGACAGGCCTTATCTCTGTACCTGCTTGGCAGAACAGTCATGGTTGCGGACATTCAGTGAGCAGTGATGCACTCCATGAGCCATCCTGAGGAGGACTACATGCATGCAGACCGTTACAACTACTGCCCTTAACACCACCTTAACGTCGCCAAAGACTGCAATGGTGTAGTGCCAGACTAATAGTTTGTTGTCACATGTTATATAGCATCACTCCACCTCCACCCCCACCTTAAAGTCTGCAGGAACAGTGTATGAACATTAAAGCTGCATGGGATGGATTATTGCAGGACACCATTAGGAACCTTACGACTCCATGCCGAGACGTCTGGCATGTTGCATTAGCAAACATAGCAGCCTGACTGTGAGAAACTACTTCTGTATACTGCCCAGTCTAAATTTATCATAATTTATTGTTCCTGGTAATCTTTATGTTCCCCTGAATAGCATCACACTCTGACACTTCCAGCTATTCTTTGGACGATAGTTATTTTATCCTGTTTACTATACAGATCCTCCAGTGAGCCTGCATGTAGTTTCTAATGTTTTACATTAATTGTTGAGGGTAAAATAAAGGTGAATCTGAAAGTATACATATTTACAGGGGAGACATTGCTTTACAACACCCTGCATCCATGCTTCACTAAAATGTGCATTTTAGGGACAAACCTTCTCAAAACTACTGTAAATGTAAATGACTCAGACATCAACTGGAGTATCCATAACCAATCATAACCACCACAAGTCTCTGTGAGGGACCTTTCAGAGTCAACAGACCCTTAGGACGTCTGGTTCCTATCACCACCACTGTAACAAATTAGCTTTCTCTAGAACAGAGCATTTAACGCCACACTGTTCTGAATTAGCTTACATCAGAACCTGTTAGTTATTCCAGACCTTTTAAAATCTCTTTGGAATTCTCTTTTTAATATGTTGTGAATGATGGTAGCATTAGTCCCTGTTTTTTGATTCTGGGGACAAAATGATCAAGGCCTCGACATCAGTATCTGAAAATCTCTATGTGGTGTCTCTACCCCTTTCAGATCCTCAGGTTTTGAGCGGAAGATGCAACGGCAGGCAGACAAGAGGAAAACCAAACAGGAACAGCGGTAACATATTTATTTTCTGACTGGATAAATATCAACTACCTACACACTTCATATGCTAATAACATTCCCATCTACATACGAAAGCACTACATACAATTGCCTTATTGGGCCATTTGTTTGTACACTGTCACTCATTTAAAGCACAATGGAAACCTACAAATGTGCTGACCTCATTTACATCATAACACAGAGCACTTTACACTTGAATGTTTGCTCACAGGTAACACTTTCCTTGTTATATCATTTATTCCTTTACAGCTCTGTTTCTTTTACATGTAATTAAAAACCGAGTCACTGTCTTATACATAACAATGGCCGCATTACACACACACATTCACAAGCACACACCCGGTGACTCTCTGTATTAGCCTCGGCATATCTTGGGGACAAAAGGCCGAGTGCCACTGTGAAGTTGGACGTCACTGAAAATGTTCCAGCACAAACCGGTTTGGCAGCCACGGTAATCTACATGTCTCAGGTCACACGTGTGTGTGTGCGCGCGCGTGTGTGTGTGTATTTATAATAAGCATACGTTTGATTCTTTTTTGCAGGAAAGCTGAGATGAAAGTCAGACATGATGAAATTCGGCAGAAATACGGTAAGCAGTGCCAATTCCATCCAGGCAGTGGAAATATAAGCAGCTATGATTTTTTTTTATAGCAGTATTTAAAAGTTTTGACTTAGTATCTTGACATAATGATTTGTATTCTCACAATATTAACTGAAAATGTTAAAGTAATGACTTAATGTCTCAGACTAATGGCTTACTATCTTGAAATAATGATAATACTTTAAATTAATAATGTAGTATCTCGTTAAATTATGCCTTTCTGTCCTAAAATAATGACTTAGTGTTTACAAATAATAACTCGCTATGTCAAAATAATGACTAGGTGTCTAAGATTTAAGACTTACTATGTAGAAATAGTGACTTTGTGTTTTAAAATTATACTTGACATTTCAAAATATTGACTTACTATGTTAAATAATCAGTTAGTATTTAGATATAATGACTTAGTATCTTGAAATTATGTCAAAAATAATGACTTAGTGTTTCAAAATAATAATTAACTACGTTGAAATAGTAACTTACTGTATTAGAAATAATAATCAGGCCTATTATATATTTCATAATTTAACGTAGTATAACAGTTATTGTCTTAATAAGTCAACATTTTGATATATATATATATATATACACAGTGTTAATGTGTCTGTTTATTCAGAGTTAATGAAGTCTTGCTCCCCCTGGTGGCCTCAGTGTGTTCTTCACTCTGTTTCACACTGAAGCTGCTCTTCTAAGCAGCACTTAAACAGTAAAGTGCTTGTTTATAATTTCATTATTTTGACATTGCGAGTTCACCTGATTCCTGTCTTAAAGTCCATGCACGCCGTTATGTGCTGTTTTCCCGGCGCAGTGATAACATAAACAGGAAGTCATAATGCGACAGGGCAACAATGAAGTCTCTACTAACCTCTCGAATATGTGGTTACAGAAGTGTGCTCACAGCACTGTGTTCAAGAGGCTGCTGGAACTTTCCATGAGGTGATCTTATTCAGTTCAGCTCCTGAGCTGTGTTAATGTATCTCTCCGTCTCTCCCTCTCTCTCTCTCTCTCAGGTCTCAGCAGGGTCAGCCCTTATGCCAGGTTTGAGAATCCTGCCTGAAGAAGAGAACCATCATGACATGTCTTGCTATCGAACCTTCAAACCACACAATGAACTGCCTATAATAAGATTGATAACTTTTTGACCTTTTTTGAACCTGACTGTGTCTGACTTCTTTAGTTGTCCTGATCTGCAAACCTTCAAACGACAGTAAAGTTTTCTGGTACACTGACGTCTATGTGCTCAGCTTTTAGAACAGGTTTATGGGGCTGTTTAACTGGAATTTTTGTTGAACATTTGCTTCAGATTTAGTGCTATTTATATTAATCAGCATGAATGTCCTGCGTTAATGTGTATGAAAGGTTTGACTGTTGGAACACAATGAATTTCAACCAGCTCAGTAAAAATGAAATGTGTTTATACAAGTAAGTGTATGTTTTTTTCCTAGTTCTGTTATTTCACCACTGTGTTTTCTCAGAGCCCATATCCTACATTTTCTGTCTTTTATTTCTTTAACATTTACGTCAATGGACACTCAATATCAAAAAATAGTTGCACCCAGAAGGAAGTGTAGGATTGCAGACAGGAAGGAAGATAAAGGTTACCAGGAACAACAAGTGATGATAAATTTATATGGACAATATCTTTTGAGATACACATGCAGTAGTGTCTCTAACGCAACATGCAGACATCTCAGCATGGAGTTGTACGGGCTCCTAATGCTGTCCTGTGATAATCCATCCCATGCATCTTGAATATTCTCACACAGTTCCTGCAGATTTTATGGGGAAAGCTATAAAAGACTAAGGTGGGACTCATCACTGAAGATGACTCGCTGCCATTCTGAGTCATTCCATAACAGTCTGGCACGACACCAATGCAGTCTTTGGTGACACTGATGTGGTGTTAAGGGCAGTCGTCATAACGGTCTGGGTCCATGTAGCCCTGCTGTGCTGGCACTAACAGAATGACTCAGGAGGGCCAGTTCTTGCTTACACCACATCTATGGCCGAGTGTGAAACTTGAATCATTCGCATGTCTCACAGTGTCACACCTACCCATCAGGTTTCATTTGGTTGATTCCTTCTGGGTGCAGCTATTTATGCAACTATTGTGTTGATGAAGAATATATATATATATATAAAATGTATATATCACATGACTATTCTAAACAAGCTCTGTTTGTTACTACACGTTTAAGACATAGAAAGTAAATAAATTAACTTTAATATAGAACTTTTCTAAAAGTTTCGTTTCTGGATCACCAAAAAGCAATTGGTTGGAGAACCCCCAAGGTCTGACAATAGTTTATGGGGAAACAACTCATAGATATCCAACAGCTTCATCATGCAAAGCCTGGTTGGAGACACCGATAATTTTAAATCAATTCTAAATTTCAGGGGCAGCCAGTGGAGATAGACAAGCACTGGGTTAATGATATCCCTACACCTTACATCCATTTTGGACTAAATGAAGCTAAGATAAGACTTCTGTGACTATTTGTATGTATACATATATAAAAACAGTCCAACCCACTGACTCACTGTACAGAGTCTCATGAACACAGTATCGGCTTTAAATTAAAAAGTTACAGCAGAGGTTAGTGGCAGTGACAGTGGGTCCTTTTGTGTTATGTTCAAACCCCCCGATTACTGGATACCAGTGCTGTATCTACAGCCATTAGACCTGTTCACTTCAACGTAGCCAAGTAGACATTTTGTAGACTATGACACACTAGTACTATTTCCCTAAAATTATATACATATACAGGGACTAGAATGGACTTATGGGGTGTTAAATGTCAATAATATATTTCTCAAAATACTTAGCATGTTGAAATAATGAGTATAACTTAGTATCTTAATGTATTTAGAAGTAAAGCACCTGGCCAAGGGGTATAGGGATGCATTGCAGTCATTCTGTGTCCTTGTTTAGTCATAACGATATGAAATATTGACACTGGATTTGGTTCAAACAGGACAAAATGCAAAATGGGACATTATGTTGATGTATGGGGGGCACCATGGTGGCAGTGGGTAGCGCTGTTGCCTCACAGAAAGAAGGGCCTGGGCAGGGGCATCTGGGGTCTTTTCTGTGAGGAGTTTCCATGTTGTCCCAGTTTCCATGTAGAGTCCTTCCGGGTGCTCCAGAGGCTGACTGGAGATGCTAATTTATCCCATAAGTGTGAATAGACTGGTGGTCTGGGTGTTTCCTGCCTTCTGCCCACTAAGAGGTGGGCCAGGCTCTAGCACCCCCTGCAACCCCGAAGGATTAAGTGGTTTAGAAGTTTAATGAATGAATGTCAAAGCTCTGGAGATGAAGGAAATGCGTGACTACAGTGATGCTTAGAGAGTTCTGTGATGTGGAATAGAGGTATATAAGAAAACCATAAGATTGTATACGTGTCTTATGAAAAACTTATTCAGCTGAGCTGGGGTTAAGTTACACAAAAAAGACACAAAAGAGTTCAGTCACATCCATGACAAAATTTGACCAAAGTCAGAAAATCTGAGGGTTACTTCTCAGAAGCCGAAAGTCACACTCTGATTTCAAACAGGACCTAACCTGCCTGGGAGAACTACTTGTAATCAAGGGGAGATCTCCTTCAGAATATTTACTCCTCTGGGCAGTGTCCATGTTCAAGCTTCTTACAGTAGAAGTGCTGATCTAGAATCTGTTTCTACTGCTAAAGTAATCAGAAATGATACAGAAATGTGATCCTAGATCAGCTCCTACTCTGGAAAGCTTTATGAACACAGGCCTTGATGACAGTTGGCAACCTCAGGAAGAACAGAACTAGGCCTGTACTTGCTTTGGCGTTCATATAGTTTTAGACAACATTACAGAAGAGGGAAAAACATATTTTACTTTTAATGTAACTCAATGGAACCACACTTTTTATCTCCTTACCTCACAGCATTGTGGGCCCTAGTTTTTGGTCTGTTCTTCATGGCATTTGCACACAACCTAAAAGGCAACATCTATTTTTAAAGGATGCCAAAACCTAAGAGATACAAGGTTTGGTTCTAATAGCAGTAACTTGAGATGGCGAAGAGAGCAGGAAATTTATCAGGGCAACTATGCCTTCAAAGATCTACGCCAGTAAATGCCTGCTATGGCCTACAATCTTTCGCCCCTAGTGGTCAAGAAAATAATCACCACTGCTTCCATTAGAAGCATAATTGTCTCATGCCCACCACCATTATGTGTAGATGACCGGCCGCTGACACCACTGAAAAAAATCCACAGGTTATGGACATCTATAGGCTTTGTTCATCCAAAACCATAAAAATAATCCGGACTAAAACCTCCGCGCTTAAACAGGGCGCGCCTTTTTCTCTCTGCGCGCGACCCAGCTTTCCCCCTCCCCCCCTCAGAGGAAAGAGGCGCGCACGAGAACGCGCAGCGCGCTCCCGCCCTGAGAGAGAGCCACGTGACGGCGCGACGTCCAATCAGAGGCGGAGGAGGTAAAGAGAGGCGCGTGCTCGTGGCGGCCGGGCGGACAGGAGAAAAATCACACAAACACGGTGAGGAGCGCTCTGCGGAGAAAAACGCCAGAAAATGTCTGAAGATAAGCCCAAGGTAAGCCGCCGACTCGACTCTTAGCACAGGAGAGAAGTGTGGATAAGTCCGAGGGCTTACGTACCTGAGTGTTAGCCTGTGAGGTGAGAGCGAGAGAGGGTTTGTGTGTTCCGTTTTCATTTTGTGCACACGGCGGGTTGCGCATTTGTGCGGGAAAATGGAAGCCAGCGTGCGGCCGCGGGGTTTTTCCATTCTCCCTCCAGCTGTAGATACGAGTCCTAAATATGTATTAACTCTCCAAATCTTGGCGCTTGGGCCTCGGATGTGGTGTCTTCCATTGAAAGTGCGCCATTGTTTGGCCGCTGCGCGGGTTTTCTCCCCTCTCGTTGCCGTGTAAAAGCTCAGCGTCGTGCTTTGCGGCTTTTCCTTTGTGAAAGCAAAGTGGCGCTACGAGAACAGCGCAACGGGCCGCCGACAAGAATCGATCAAATTTGACCAACACGGCGCCTTTTGTGACCACCAAGTGTATTTTAATATGGATTAAAATGCTGTAGTTCTTTAAAGTGGTGTATTTTGTGTGATGTGGCTGTGTTTGGTGGCGGCTCTAGTGTGAGGGCTTCGCTGCACCAGATGCGAAAATGGCGCACGAGGCGGCGCGAGCCACAATAACGACGCATCGTTTTACCCTGAGCCGGTTGACGATGTGTTAGCCGCTTGCTAACGTTATTTTCTCCGTTTTGGCTTTATTTAGAGCAGCTATTTCGAACAGTGATAACCGCCAGGGGGGAGCTTGGTCGACGAGGCTTGAACTGGCTTCCTATTTGTCAGTTTATATTTCGAATTTTCCCGTTCCACCTTAAATGGTGCAGCAGTCACAATCTGGCGCCCGGGGCGGCACGATTTAAGGTTGAACGGCACGATTTGATTTCGCCAGTTTCTAGTCTAAAGCTTCGTACCTGGTCGCAGCTGTAGCCGCGTAAACTTTCACTTTAAGGGTTTTACAGCACAGCTCACGGAGAGAACACCAGGCCATTAACCTACCTACCTGCAAATGCCTATTTTTGACTTGCTTCCCACCCTTAAATACACGTTGCGGTTTAATAAGATGTGCACTAAGAGTTAACAGTCTTTAAGATCCATCCATTCATTCGTATCAAGCCCTACAAACACCACATGTGATGGACCACCTCCTTTCTTGTTAACCCAGGATGGGTACATGGATATAATCATTTGTTTTCCTACATGTAGGACATGTAGCTGCCAATCAACTGGTAGCTGTTTGTATATGGTATAAATGTTCATATATCTTATAACCACTTTTTTGTATTTCTTTACCTGTGCCTTTCAGGAGGGAGTAAAGACGGAGAACGACCACATCAACCTGAAGGTGGCCGGACAGGATGGCTCGGTGGTCCAGTTTAAAATCAAAAGGCACACACCACTCAGCAAATTAATGAAAGCGTACTGCGAAAGACAGGTATGTGCCTTGGTTGTATTTGTTCACCTAACACGTTATTAGATGGAGATATTTGGTGGTAGTGTATTCGGGTGAAGGATGAATGTTGATCTAATATTGTATTAATGTCAATGTTTCTTTTTGTTTTGCAGGGATTGTCAATAAGACAGATTAGGTTTAGGTTCGACGGGCAGCCAATTAATGAGACAGACACACCGGCACAGGTAAGCATATGAAGTTTAACCTAACATGGTGGACTTTAAAGTCTAGAAGTATACAATGGAACTCATGATAATCAGATTGGTTCCTTTGGCAAGGATTAGGGAAGTTAACTTGGAGCTGGAACAAAATGGGAGAAAGTTTTTTACATTTGCTATAAAATAAACACAGTGAGGTCTTAGTATGACAGAAATGTGCTCCTAGTTACCTTTGTCCTGGGTTGCACTTGACTTACACAGGTCACTCTAATGTATTTAATATGGTCCTGCATGGCTTACCAACTTATTAGCAACAGTCTACATAACTGCTTGCAGAATTGATAGAAGTAGCTTCTTGAACAGGTCATTGTTATAAGTAAAGTGTTTTGGACCCTCTGTAGGAAATGTTTGGTGCCCCCCTATGCTCACATTCTCATTTTGGCTTATAGGCTCGTTTTGCTGTTGGGTTTAGAAATAATAAAAGCATTTTTTTAAAAACTCTAATTCTGAATGTACTTATTTCTTCCTCTAAGTGCTTATTCCCCTCAAAGTGCTCATTAGTTGTACAATTTTTTTTGTTTCTTGTTTTTCAATGACAGTTGGAGATGGAGGACGAGGACACTATCGATGTATTTCAACAACAGACAGGCGGCTCTCGCTAAACCTCTCCATGCAGCGAGCTCCTACGCGGCTGTTTTATTTGACTCGTTTTCCTCTAAATGCTCTCTTTACCTGTACTGTTCATTTCCCCCCTTTGCTGGTTTTCTTTAAATGTCCTCCCTAGTTTTCATAGGGTGGGACCAGGTTTTTTTTTGTTTTCCTTCCCTCCCACTTTCTCCAATATACAACTATCTGTGAGATGGCAAATGTGGCTCGCAGGCCAGGCCAAGATGGCTGCCCTGAGGTGTATAGTTCAAAATGGCCATCTGAACTGTGTTGTGTCTCTTGGTGTAATAAAGGCTTGAAAGCCAGGTCACAGTTGCCTGTCCAGCCATATTCCCCAGATTGAAACTGAAACAGAAACTGTCCATTCCCATATTGTTGCTATATTCTGCAGGATGAGGAGACCTGTTTCTTTTCTTTTTTTCCTTTTGATTTTGTCCCCCCACCCTCCCCAGGTATTCCTGTCATGCAGCTTTAAGTATCTTTTAAGCCAGAATCTGTTTTATGTCTGTTAGCTGACGAGATGCCCACCCTGAATTCTATTCCTTTTTTTGCTCCCCCACCTCCAGTTTTTAATTTGAGCTGCCTCACTCATGAAGTAACGATGGGGATGGGATTGAGAAACTTTCTGCCTTTTCCGACTGACTACCGGCAGGGAAACCTGGTCAGCTAGTGCTGTTAATGGTGAGGATCAAGAACTGGACTAAACCTTACAAGATGAAGTCCAGGTTTTTTTATCATGTTTAGTGTCCCCATAATAATCGATGTAAGGAGGGTAGAAAAAAAAAAATCCCACTGCCTTTTCCAAGCTAAAGGGAATTGTTGCCGTCTCTCCACTGAAGTGTGGCTCTAACCAGAACGGAAAGGTCTAATTCATACCCCTTCCCCCCCAACCTTTCTCACCTCCTGCTGTATGGTCCAGCGGACTGGCATCCATAAGGGTCGGGCTGAATCAGCGTCCATGTGGTCTCATCTTTCTGTACTGATTTGTACATTATTTGTTGTCCTTTACTACTGTATACAATAAATATAGTTTGGTACTCAGATATCTTGGCCTGGTTTTTGCTGGTTGTGCGTTGGTACTTTTCTAGTGGGTGCCTGTATTTGAATGTGGTGTATTGTGCATAAAGTACCACAGCAGATTTTCAAAAAGGGTTTTTAATATTTTACATAGTTAATATACGTACAAATTCAATACAAAAAGCCATATAAAATAGCAACTGTATAAATAAATTGTTGAAGCTTCTGGATTTACTTGCAGTTTTTTGTATATTGCTTTTTAAGACGAGTTGTGTAGCTTTTCTACTGGGTTCCATTCTGAATGGTTTTTACAAAGTACAAGAGCATGTGCTCTACAGTAACACTGAGAACAAGGTATTCCAAAAAGTCTTATTTCAAGTTTATCAAAGGGAAATCCCTACTGCCTTCAAGTGAAATTTAGTGTTTTCATATCAACATTTGTCTGTAATTATTGTTACACAAGGTCTGAATTTGTGGCGTTTGTGATTTAGCTGGTGTTGGCACACCACCGGGTCTTTCATCATGTCTTCATTGACCGTTTTATGTGTTTACTTTGCCAGAAATAAACAAACACCGCAATGTAGTTGGATGGCTCTACCGTTTTCCTTCTAGACACTCATAAAACACTTCAAGGGTTCGGGCAGAGCTGGGCCTTTCCAGTGGAGGCTGTTAGTAAACGTCTGCCACTTTTCCTGTCCTTAATGCGTCTTTCCTTTATCCTCTGACCCGACGGTTGATGATTAAGGGCTCATGTATCAAATTTTGTCCCCTTTTTAAAGGCTGCCCACAAATACCATCAAAATCAATGTGCTGCTTGTGTACTTCACATTCTATAAGAATTCTTTAGGTGATTGGCAAGGTAACAAGGGACACAGCGGTGTCGTCTCTCTTTTATATACAGTTATTTACACACAGTTCCTAACCAGATGCTTTCCCATCAAGTCAAATCCTCACATCGTCTCGACTTGTTCTTTCAGCAATGGCTGAGATGGTACAAGGCATAACTGAAAGACATACACCTTCCAACTCCAAAGGGATGTGTACAGTTACAGTGCCCTTGAGAAAGGCGGTCAACCTGAGTAAATAAGGTTTCGGCTTAGCTTCAGTGAATACGTGTCTGTACACTTGTGACACATGTTTGGAATATAACTCTGGAAATCATTAGGAATGGGAATTCAAGTACCCATCTTCTCCATAGAAGCACCAATGTTCTTTTTTTCTAGTTTTTCTCTGTATATTCATTACACTGGCCAACAAAATGCGTCTTTGTGTGACCGATTATTGGAGTCCACCACAAGGGGGCGCCAGCAGACTAATGTTGAGGATGGCAGATTGCGAGCAGAGGCTTAAACTAACCCAGCCTCTCTGCACATGCGGTAAAACTGGCCTCTCTGTGCAATAAGGTTAGCCGGAGAGTCCATCTCCACTATATGTCCTTTGTCCATCACAATGACCCTGTAAAAAAAAAGTGGAATACTGTGATTAAAGATCAACATGTTAAAAACATCGCTCTCCACCACATCCTTATTCAGGGATGTAATCTAAGGTGGATCTCACAGTGTTGAAAGAAGGAATTAACCATTTTCCCAGAATTCTGCTTTATTTACCCATGAAAACTAAGACATTCTGACTGAAGACAGAAAGTTGTTTACACTAGTGGTGATAGGAACCTGAAAGATATACGCAAAATGGTTATTAATCTACCTCCGGAAACCCCGGAAAGCCAAAAAGAAGGGGAAAAAGACTTTAGTGATGGAGAACAAGCAGGGTATTATAAATGAAAAAGGTTTTGGAAGAAAACATATTCGAAAGGTGTGTAAAGGTTCACCAATTGTTTTGGAAAGCCAACGCCCTGCTGAAAAAGCAGCACAGACTGGCACACATTCTGTGATGGATTGAGCTGATTTACGTTTACAGTTACTGGTCTGGTGCTGGTTTTGCTGGTCACCCAGCATGATCATTATGCACACCAGCATCCCAGCTTCAAATCACGTCATACACTGAGTTTGACGGTCAGCATACCAGCATGCTAGTTCCTGTCACAATCACTGTAAAGAATTCTGAGTCACAAAGTTTCCCTGTATCGTCATCTACCATTTCTCATGAAACCACTTTGTTTAAATCTTGGAGGACAATTTAGATTAATCCTGCAACAAACTGGCACAGTAATACCTTTGGAAGTGCTTGTTTATTGAAGCTTATTGAGTTTTGTCTCTTCAGTTAGAATTTTGGTACCATTTTAGCCTTGCTAAGGCGATATGACACCTACATGAGCTCACTGTGGCAACTAAGTAAAATCTACATAGACATTTATGAAGAATAGGCGTTGCCTGTCATAAAGGCTGCATGTGTGAACCATTTATTATATCATCTGATCAGGTGACACACTGGGTGAAATGGCACAGCACATTGACCCTGTAGCGTGGAGTGTATCACGCTGATGTAAAGATAGTGGCCTAACATGGTCATATGATCAGCAACATGGTCATGGCAACATACATTGAGCCACCAAGTATTTGTAATGTAATGTTTGCTGGCTAAGTAGCTATCCCTGTTTGTGTGAACAGTCACAGTCTCGTTTTGTACATTTTCCTGTTTTAGCACCATTGACATGTTTCTAGGTTGTGTAAATGGCCTACATACAGTTTGGATTGGTGGTTGGTGTAGACTTACTTTGTGTAGTCCATGATGGTGTTGAGCCGGTGGGCGATGGTGAGAACAGTGCAGTCCTCAAATTGGCTGCGGATGGTGGACTGAATCAGCGTGTCTGTCTCCAGATCCACTGCTGCTGTCGCTTCATCCAAAACCAGGATCTTTGTCTTTCGTAGGAGGGCTCTTGCCAAACATACTAGCTGCCTCTGCCCGAGACTGCAGAATGAAACAGGAAGGTGACTGACCAGTCAGAGATCCAAAAAATCTTTGCTGATGAAGCCATTAAAATTGAACACACTGATGCTTAACAGACGTAGCAGCAGTATTATTCTGACAGACATAAATGACTAGTGATGTTCGTACCTTAGGTTTTCCCCTCCTTCTGAGCACTCATAATTGAGCTTGTCAGGCAGCCCAGAAACAAAATTCTTGAGATGAGCCAGTTCTAGGGCATTCCACACCTCCTCATCGGAGTATGTGTCAAAAGGGTCCAGATTCATACGCAAGGAGCCGGAAAACAGAACAGGATCCTGCAATATGTGCAAGTCGACCAGAGGAGCATTTCAGATCGAGGTCACGATGGAGGTAATTGCGACGTTTATAGGAAATGAAATCTAGCCACCATAATGTCCTAGAAATTTCCAGCATTTTGGCCTTCTCACCTGTGGAATTATTGTGATGCGAGACCTGAGATCATGTAGACCGAGCTTGGCGATGTCGATCCCATCGATGTAAATTTTTCCTTTCGCCGCCTCCAAGATCCGGAAGATGCCCAAGGCCAATGATGACTTCCCTGCACCAGTCCTTCCCACAATGCCAATCTGAGAGCAGAAAACTACTTAGTCTACTACTCAAGACTACTCAAATGCCCATTCCATATTTGGAAATTCCAAATTTCCACATGCCACCATTTACGTAAAGAGAGTATTTATTTGGTCAGTGAAACTGTCTCATATTTGTTATAGTAATTATCAGCACATCTTTCTTTTACCTTCTCTTTTTGATGGATGTGTAGGGAGATCCCCTTTAGAGCTAACTCTAGACCTTTCCGGTACTGCAAGCCATAGTCCTGGAACTCTATGGTGCCTGTTTGAGGCCAAGCGGATGGTAGTGAGCTGCCCTCAGAGGTCCATGAAGCCTGCAAAAAGAAGAAAATGAGATTTCCAGGATGCTCGATCAGAATCCAAACAAAAGATCGGTAATCGGCCAAAGTATTATTTTTATTTTATGAAGGCAGGTACGAGCACTCGGGCTGTATCAGAATGCTGCAGCTACATCTGAACCAAAATCTTGCAGCATAATTATAAATGCTGCCCATGTCCTGATGTACAGTGTCTCCTCACCTCTTTGGGTGTCTCTGCATACTCTTTCACCCTTTCCACCGACACTATGTTGTTCTCTACATCTGTCCACGATCTCACGATCCAACTGAGGATGCCTGTGACCTAAACCAAAAAATATCAGTTGTTCAAAACCACACCTAAGGTTTGTAATTCTGGATAAGCCTGAGCTTATGAAAGTCTGCTAGGTAGCTTGAAACTCTAGCGCCTTCCCCATCAGCTCAATATCACACTAACTCGTTAACCACAAATGAGGACTCCCACAATAAAGTGGTCCTTATGTAAGAGACAGGAGGGCTGCATATTACACAGAATGCTGAATTACACAGAACGGCTACAGCCGATTGTGCTATTTTTGTTCGAGCTGGATTCTGTCTGGAGGTGTAATGACTCTCACCTGGAGGGAATGGGACACAGCTAGGCCCACGATTCCAGGGCTCAGAGTGTCTTTTCCCATTACGGAGAGAATGGCAGCAGCGAGAACTACGCCATTACCCAGGAACTCCAGGTTCACTGCCAGCCACCTGCACAGGAGGAGATGCACCGAGTTAGCACCCTTCGCCTCTCCAAATGGTACAGGGCTTTCATGCAAGAATGGTTTTGAATGTCACTGTACAACTGTGACGGTTGCAAAGAAAGGTTGGGAAGAACGGCACTCTGTGCTTTTGGAATGTCACAGTCTTATTTTATAATGCCCCTGTGTTCTCAGTATTTTCAGAATGATAACTAATGAATGTGCTGGCAGACTTTAGGCAGACTGAGGATTAAAACGTTTAGTATGCAGCAAAGGTGAGTTTACACATTAGGACTTTGAGTTATTTTAGATTCTGAGTGTTGATTTTTTATATCTAGTTATATTAAGCAAATGAGCCAAACTATTTGTTTTAAATAAATCTTTGGATTAAACTTATTGGTTGATAATACAAAGATGTATGTATATATCAAATGACATAGCGTAAATAAAAATACCATGTTTAAACATGATTGCAATGAGGTCAAGCACAAAACCATAGTTTGTAGTAAGGACGCTGGATTATACTGCAATTATATCAATAGAGGCAGATAAGCATTTTTTTTGTCATTAGAGAGATTAAATTTGAACTATTTCAACATTTCAAACTGGGATTTGATGATGTATTGTAAACCAAACTGTTTACATGATGCACAGGCATTGATTTAAAAGGTCTAAAAGGTCTTTTACTGCATTCTGTATGTAGATGGTAGATGTAAGGTAAGGTAAGGTAGATGTAATCGCAGTTGTGTCCATGTAAAGGTGCTGGCAAATATGTAAATGAAAATCAGACAAACAATAATTCCCATGTTCCATATCAGTGCATCCTGTTTGATGTAAGTAACCGCCTTGACTTTGCATTATGACTCACCTGGTGGCCACAAAGCGGGGGAAATAGGAGGTCTGGTTGTGATCAACCCTCTGATTGGCCTGCAAGATAAAGCGCGGCTGCTCGCCGAAGGCCCGAATAACGCTGGCGCCTTGCACCGTCTCGTTAAAATGGGTGTAGATGGGTGAGCGGCTTACTGACTCCAAGCGCCGCAGCTGGCAGGATGTGGCCACATAGAAGCTCTTGAGGAAAAAGGAGAGAAAAAGAGAGCGAAAGAGGGAGACAGAAACAGTCAAAACCCACATGACACCTCGGAGGATTTCCAACATTCCCAGTGGACTCAGGTAACAACTGCATCAGCAGCCTGGTGAAAAAGCCCATTAAGTCCAATGCTAACATCAGCACATGCGGTTTGTGATCTAGTTTCTTTCCCCGGAAAGCGCTGTCTCAGCCATACCTGCACAAAAGCATACAGCAGAGCCAGGGGGAGGATGATGACGGCGGCGAAGGGTGTGGCCAGCAGCACTATGATGCACACTTCCATTAGCTTGAAGAAGTAGCTCAGCATCATCTTCAGGCCATCTGGAATCATGCAGTCAATGGCGTCAATCTCCTTGGCAAAGCGGTTCAGGAGGTTGCCGCTGGGGGTGGACTCAAAAAAGGACATGGGGGAGTGAAGGACATTTTTTAGGAGGTCCAGGTGCAGCTGGCGAGAAGCAATGATGCCTCCAATGGAGATGGCCACTGTGGTCCCAAAAATGGCAGTGCCTGGAATACAGTAAAGTGGTAAAACATGGATCATGAATCAGGAGCAGTTTGCTCAATCAAAATTTTGCTAATTCAGCCACACCTATAAACGACAAAGTAATTAATATGAAACTAATATGTAGGTTATGCTAAAAGGAATCTGAAACATTATCCCACAAACAGGCCTATGTAGGAGAATTAATCCACTTTAAAAATGTCTGCATGTGCATGTTTGTACGGACTAATATCTCTACCTATATCCCCCTCACTGACCTTGTGCAAAACCAAGCGCTCCATAGACTCCCAACTTCATGTCAGTGTTGAGCTGGGTACCGTTGATGATGGGCTCGTCAGCCCACATGCTGAGCCAGTAGTTGTATGCCAGAGAGGCAGCCTGCTGGAAAGCGTACAGGAAGAGAATGGGTACTATCAGAGCCAAGCCGATGGTGCGGAAGTACTCGATGTACAGCTCCAGTTTCACCTAGAAGGCCAGAGAAATAAGAAGAAATGAGAGAAAAACCACAAGATATAAATAGCTATGGATTTCAAAGGAGCACATTAAACAAAAATGGTATGTTCAAATCCTAAAACACTCACTCGGCCTATCCGAGCTTTGTCCACCACGGTCAGTTTCCCCAGCTCCTCGGGGATCTGCTCCTGCTCAATATCAGGGTCTACACTCTGCATAGTGACATTGTTGGTATCACCACTGTGGCTGAGAAAGAGAGTTAAGAGAGAGACTTTAAATCAAAATTCATTCTCACTCTCTTTCTACCTCTCTAGAGAAGAACAGGAAGTGAAGAAATCTTTAATGAACTGGATGTATGTTTGCAGTACTGTTTGGGTGACCGTTGAGGCCCGGCATTTGTTTGTAAGGCCTAGCTCCAGTTCTAAGCTAAAGAAGCAAAACCTGGACATAAACACATTGCTTACCCAATGAGCTGCTCCTGAGAGAGGTCCCTGGAGAAGGGCATGAAATCTGTTACACTGAGTCTTGCACAGGATCTTCTGGAACCTGTAACAGCAGCAAACATTTATGTTCTAATGGCACTGTTAACAAAACCCATCTAAACAATACCGGCCCAATTCAGTGAAGTGCATGGTCTCAGTTGACTAGGGACCAACGAAAGTGAAGACTGTGTAGTGTTGTTTTACGTAACACAGATTTTGAACAAGATAAAAGAAAACAGTGTTAGACCGACCTCTCTGCACTGAGCACTCCTTCCTCTCTGAGCTGGCAAAGGTGCGAATGAAGTCAGCAAAAGCCCCTTTGCGGTTCAGTAGTTCTTGGTAGGAGCCGCTCTCGGTGATTTCGCCATCCACCAGCACCAGGATCAGATCAGCCTGGGGCAGGTAGCTCATTCCATGGGTCACCAGGACGCGAGTCTGCCGAGGACACAACACACATTCTTTCACACAACCTGCACTGCCAGCCAAGTGAAAGCATCTGATAGGGACTGATTATTAGAAGAGTGCTTCAGTTCTTGATCCCCCGTCACGTCATAACAAAGTCTTATATTTTACATGACAAACAAAACAATGACGACTAATCACCTTGTCTCTGAGCACGCCCTTGGGCCCGATGACCTTATCAAAGATATGCTGGCCCACATGGGCATCAACAGCAGACAGAGGATCATCCAGCAAATAGATATCAGCTTTCCTGTACACTGCACGGGCCAGGCTCACCCTCTGCTTCTGCCCTCCAGACAGGTTCAAACCCTGGGAAAGATTTTGAGATAGGTAAACATACCTACAAACATGACCAGTTTCCTGAAGAGTTACATTTTTCTTTATCCTGTGGTACAGTGGAAGCCATCTTTTAATAATACCTCTTGAAATGAACAGTAGTTGAGGGAAGCTAGGTGAAAAAACTTTACACTTTAAATGACTTTAGAAGTTTAAAAATACAAGCAGCACACAGAAGTACCTTCTCGCCGATCTCTGTGGCGTCCCCTGCTGGCAGGATCTCTAGATCAGGCAGAAGAGCGCAGGCCTCCAGGACACGCTGGTACCAGCTCTTCCTCTTCTCTCGGCCAAACAAGATGTTGTCCTGCAGTGTGGCATTCTGGATCCAGGCCTGCTGAGGAACGTAGGCCACTGAACCCTATAAAAGCAGGCACATACAATATAACAGCACTTACTTTTACAGAGATAACTCCATTTTATTTCATTTCCAGTAAAAACACAATTAATAACTAACTAACTAAACATGATATACATTTTAGTGTCCACTTAATTAAAGCTTCCATTCTGTTCATTAGAGTTGTTTTCAGTTTGCAAAGAAATCTATAGGAATATTTTTCCCCACTTCCAAAGATCAGTCCCTAAAGTTGGTTTGCATTTCTTGAATTTCCCTCTGGGATCAATAACGTATCTATCTATCTATCTATCTATCTATCTATCTATCTATCTATCTATCTATCTATCTATCTATCTATCTATCTATCCATCCATCCATCCATCCATCCATCCATCCATCCATCTATCTATCTATCTATCTATCTATCTATCTATCTATCTATCTATCTATCTATCTATCTATCATTTTATGCTTCTCTTTCTTCCGATCGAAGTAACGATCCAAACACATTACCTGATGACAAGATCTGGACTTTTACTCATTAAGATGTGGTCTTTTACTCATGTTCCTTTTTAGAAGTAATCATTTTTATACTTTCCCATTCCTTGATTTTATTGATATTTGATTTCCTCAGAAATGTCTCAAGAACAATGACTAATAAAAAAAGAATATAGCACACGCATATACAGTTAAGAATAGCTGTGGATTATTAAATATATCTTTACCTTGATAGAGACACTCCCACTTCTCCTCTCTGTCTCTCCAAGCATTGCAGACAGTAATGATGATTTTCCACTGCCAACATGGCCGACAACAGCAACCAGCGCACCACGAGGAACTCTGACATTGATCCTACGGATGCAGATTATTTGATACATAGTGCCTAATTAATATGAATCTATTAATAGGTAATCAGACTAGTCCCAGAAGCTACATCGTGATGGCTACTATTATACCTTTTTAGACACGGAGTGCCATCTTTGGACCAAGTGAATGTCCCATTGTCAACCACCACCCCATCTTCATCTGAATAAGAAACACAGAACAAAGAGAGAGGAAGAGAGAAATGAAAGACAAGTTTTCTATACTATGTCATAAATACTGTGGTGTTGTTTACAAACTAGCTGTTCCAAATACCTGTGAAAAAACAAACATGTTATTCAGCTGTGTGGGAGCCTTTAAGGTGAGAGCCGAGGAGGGGCCGCTTGTGAAAGTAAACTTCCTCTCCTGCAGCTTGTGAAAGAGACTCTCCTTAATTACGCATGGTCTAATTAGCTTCATCTTCTAAATAGCTGTTTTCACAAGCCGTCTGCAATGCTTCTGGCAGATGCCGGGCAAACTGTGTTTGTGTTTCTTGAAAATAGAAGACTATGTTGAGACCGCAGTCTACCGTGGGCTGCTGCATTGGGTCTCTAATTGCTCTCCCCATCTCTCTCTCTCTTTCTACCTCTCTAGAGAAGAACAGGAAGTGAAGCAATGTTGCCACGCGGCTGTGGAATTCAGCAGCTATTAACAAATTGCCATCAATCTGTGGCACCTCCATTCAAAATATGAGACAGAGCTACAGACAAGGTCATCAAGGTCATCTGTTAGTATGAATATAGTGGAAACTCACCCAGTGCATGAGGATCTCTGGAAACGCTGTCTGGTTTCAACTCTTCTTGACACAAAAATTTTCCCAAGCGCTTTAGTGAAACGACAGCCTGCAACATAAGATATGCTTCAGAAGATGCTCCCCTCCTACATTGCACAGCAGCTAAAATCAGGGAATAACTAACTGAAGAAAGAAACGTGACTCGAATGGAATTCCTAGGCGCTTGTATGGCTCTCAATACTTACCTGCATGGTGGTGCTCATGGCAAATGGAAGTTGGCTAAGAGGGGTCTTCAGAATGTTGATGAGTGCCATAGACACAAAAACCTTCTGAGCGTCCAACACGTTTTTGTCATCAGTGAGAACGTACACTCCAAACATGGCAAAAGCAATCTGGTGAGGAAGAACGAGAATCACAAAACCTCTGTGAGAAGCACTAATTAAGATGCACTACCCTTTTGGGTGGGCGGCACTGATGGGCAACCCAAGCATAATGTCAAACATACGGTGAGGAATGCAATAAACATATAAACGTTGTTATTACAGCATTTTCAGTTGACTGTACACACCAGGAAAGATGAGGAGTTGAAGGAAGCAATGGAAATGGAGTAGAGGATCTGCGATTTCCTCAAGGCCCCAAGCTCTTTCTCTCTGTAGCTTAGAATCTGCTCGAGATAAGCCTTTTCCCAGGCATAGAACTTCAGGATCTTTATGCCATTCAAGATCTCATTCATCAGCTTGATTCGCCCATCCATGAACTTCATCTGAATCTCCTGCATCAAAAATAAAATATGGGGACTCAATACAGATGGGAGCCTACCACACATCACATAGCTAACATAATATTGAGGCTGACCGATTTATACAGGAGGTTAGCAAATGTGTAGTATCATCGGCCAGCGGGCATGTTGGAATGTGGTAAATCTGAAAGGTTCTGGTCTGTTTGTCCACAGCTTCATCAAACTAAGAACTGGGTTAGGTTTGCCTGCATTCCTCATTCTTTATATATCTCAATCTTTCATGTTGCTAACAGCCAAGTAGGGCAGTCGTAGGCAGTTAGAGGACTAGGTCAGCCAGTGTCTCCCAAACCAGGAGACACAGACGTAGGCCAAGGTTACAACCAAAGCTCTTGTATACTGTGAAGTCACTTCTAGCAGCCCGAGTGCCAAGCATCTGTTGTTTTCAAAAGAGAAAGAAAAAATATAACTTTTATTGCCATTTGTTTCAGTGTGGTTGTTTTCCATCTGAAGAGGCACAGTGACATCAAAGGAATGAGAGAAGCTCGAATCCAACCCACACACCCACACTGTGCTTGCTGGGCTATCTAAACCAGCTGTGGAGGTTAAGGACTGACCCACAGCCATGAGGACGCTTGAGCCTCCCGCAGGACCCATTTAAACAAAGAACCTGTGTCTGTTCCAGGATCAGGGCTATTACTGTATTGGGAGCATGGTATTAATTAGTACCACCCCCCAAATATGTTGTAGGAAGTGACCGGTTCAGGAATTTGCCATTGTTGCTCGCTGACAATGTGATACTGAAGCTGCAAGTATTTGAACTATTTGAAGTGATCTTATTAATCCTGTTTTCTTTAAGATGTTTTACTTCAGCCAAAACCATTAAATGCTATGATCATGCAAGTCATATCATTCTAACTGGTCATTCATTAATAGATGTCCTTCAGCACTGGGTTCATACAAGTCTGCTACAGCACCTGTAATTTACTCCTCTTCTTGGCAATGAACCCATTCAAAGGGAAGATGAGAATCACTGTAGCGATGCCAGCCAGAGCAGATGGGCCCAGATGCTGAAACAGAAACAGTGGAGGAATTTTAAGAGCACGTTTAACAAGGACACAGTGCTATTGATGTAAAGCTCTGCAAAATCCCTTGTGGAAAGTTTTTGGCCTGTTACACGTGAGTGAGTTGCAAGCCATTTCCATAAGATGCTCCAAATCTAAAAACAGAGACTAAATGTAATAACGACCTTGTCCAGAAGACTGCTGTAATAATGGCAAACCTTACCTGCCACAGAAAATACAGGCAGAGGGCGATCTCGATGGGGGCGAGCCACACGGCGTTGAAGTACACCACAAAATCCATAAGCTTCTGAGTGTCAGCCGAGACAAGATTCACAATCTCTCCTACTGTACACGTCCTGCGTGCTGCGCTACTTATCACCAGAGACTATTAGGTAATGCAAAAATAGGGAATATGTCAGCGAATATAAAAGCTTAGGTGGTTTAAATCAGTTACAGCTGGTTTACAAATATAGGTAACTATTAAAGGAAATCATCTACAGAGCGATTAAGCTTCTTGTGCTATGTACATGTCTAGAATTAGAACAGACCTTTCTATAGACAAGTCCCATAACAGCAGTCTTCACCCTCATGCCCACAGTAAAGCAGGTGTACATATACTGGTGGTTAAAGAGAGACAGCAGACACGAAAGGAGGAACATGAGCGAGGCGTAGAAATATCCTTTCCACAGTGGAGCATCCTCCTCCCTCATAAAGCCTAGAAGGAGACTAAGAGGAAAAAGAGAAGACAAGACAAAAAGGATGATTAAAGTTGGATTGCTCAGTTAAAATTGAAGTCTCAGTCAGAAAACTTAAGTAGCCAGCTGGTTTTGGTTCTGCAACAAATTCATCTGGACAATAACAGCAAATATAAACGTCAGCCTTGTTCACTTTAAACAAGGCCAGAGGGCAACCTGGGGGCATGATGGTGCTTTCTGGCAGCTCCAGACTGAGGCTTCGGCGTGTGTTATAATGTTTTGGCTTTCAAAATAATTCAGCTCTGTGGTTTGGTAATGGGGCAGATCTAGCATTTAGCTATGATCCTTGCTTGAGAGAACAGCACACTGGAGTACATTTTCAGGAGGAGTAGTAGAGCATGGCTGTCACACGTGGTACCTACGTTCCTTCTGCACGTACCTTGAAAATGAAGAACAGTAGAATGATTGTTGAACCCTTTAGAAAGAAAAAATTCCTTGGCAAATCTAACGTTTGGCTCCACAGAACACAGAGTCGGGCAAAAATGTCAAAATTCTATATCAGTTTCCCTAGGGCTGAAAACAGCCCTGCTCGATTATACAATTCCCACCAAAACTGTCCCTACGTTGACACTTGACATCACCCTCCGGTACAGTAGGTCAATAAGATTAAACTCAGCTGGCCACACACGAAAACTCAGCTTTTCCTTGCCATTGGGTTGTGGACAGAACTTCATGCAGCTGATCCAGAGTCAGCTCTCTCTACCTAAATTCCAAGCACAATCGCTTCGGGGTACAACCACAAAGCTGCTCTCAAAGTGGCAACATCTACTAAGGCAGTTTGCTGGTGGCTGTCTCGACCTTGTACTTGGCTGGCCACTCTCTTACCATGGTCGCTTCTTGACCACAACCTCAGTGGTTCCGCTTCAGGCTGCCTGGGGGCTGACGCGTCTGCGCTGGGCACGGCGCTGTGGTTAACTGTCCCTCAGACTCTAAGCCATAATTGCCCCACTGCGGGCATAAACAACACGATCTCTGTCTGGCTCGGGTGACGTCGCACCTGCCGCTAACTTCGTCTTCCTGTTTTGCAGAGATATCGTGAACCGTACAATGTGCCCTGAAAAACATTTGGAAAGCCTCTGTGGGGTGTCTCTGAACCTGCCGGAGACAGTTTATTACAGAGTCTGTGTTTATTTGATGAGTGGACTTTTAATACACTGGCCATGAGGTCTCTCTCACTTTCTCCAGGGATGCATATGAAGTGGCCAAAGTTCATGAATTGAGAATAACTGTATGGATAATATTTGGTCCACAACCTAAAAAAAAGCAAATCTTTTCTTCTGGTAGGCAAACAGTTGTTGATGTGGTCTTTGATAGCCTAGAATGTATCCAAACGCCACATTTAGAATATTTCTTAGGCATTATTATTACATATAACTGTTAAACACTGATAATATTAGTTATAAGTTAACCATTTTAACTGATGCTGAGGAGATGTAAAATATGGCTCTAATGGTATAATGCGTTTACTGACATTTATTGGTTAAAGCTATATCTATGTAGGCTAAATGAGGGATGAATCTAAGACTTATATAAAGTGTGGCACTTTACATGAACCCTGTTACATAACATTGACGAAGTCATTGGCATATATTTGTCATGACCAGCATACAACTGGCAATGACAATATACAAGACAGAGTTTAAGAAAGGTATCACCATGTCATGGCCAATCCATATTTTAATCCAAATCCGCAATCCAAATTGGTGGACCCTATCATTTAGTTTTAACATAATAACATATCGTCGCTGTCCAATGAAAAACAAGTATCTCCAAAATCGCAACTTTACAGGAGAGGCCAAAAATCGAATTTAATTTTAATGCAAGTCTAAGGAACCAGACGTCTTTCCAAGCAGTTTTGGGTCATTTCTGTAGGTCCATTCATCATGAGATTCTCACTCAGTGTAAACAGCAGCTGGTGGGTTCAAATGATGCATAAAAGTAAAAATGGATAAAAGTGGACATACATGTTTTTCATTGGACAGCGACGATATCTAACAGGCACTTGGATTGCATGCACTAGAAGCCAACTGAGTTTGAAACAGCAGCAGGGCTAGCAGAATGTATGCAATTGTTTGTTGTGCACGCTTGCTGATAACCTTACCTGAGGACTTGTGGGATAGCAAACATAAAGGCATCATGGACTATGAGGCACAGTGTCCCAGACAGGAAGTAGGGCCCGAAGTTGCGTGCAAGCGTCCTCAGAAGGCAGAAGCCCGAGCTTTGCTCCTTTTGCAGTTTTCTCAGGAGCTGGGCCTGATCTGGCAAACGGGATCCCAATGCAACACTGCTGCTCAAGTAGTTCTCCTGTCTAACGATGTGAACAAAAAACAGACACACTGGTAAACCAATGAGAAAGTGATTTCACATGAAGTATTTCTCACGTGTAGCCAATTGAAACAAAGTAATGAAAGTGCAGATCCTAAACTTTTAATAAATACCACAGTGTGTGTAGAAGAAGTGATATTTTATTGTGACTCGAATTGGATGAGGATTTACACTGCATGCACCAGCTCTTGTTTTGCAGAAAAAAATCCGAAACAATTTAAAGGCGTTTCAGCCATGTTACTGTCATTGTTTGACAACTGTGTATAAGCACATAGCTTTTATTAGGGACTTGAAAGGTTCAGCAGAGTTACATAAAAAGATGTGACACCGCAGTATGTGATGGGTTTCCACAGATCGTAAAAGAGACCTCTGACACATAAGGACTTAGCAATGCATCCAGTGGACTTAACAGAACAATGTATCTTCAAAATTGAGTTGTGTTAACAAGCCAGCAAGCTGACACAAGGCTGGATTGTCTCGACAGTGACCGCGTGGGCTCTCTGTTTGACCAATTTAAGCCCAAAGTCCCTGTTGTGGGCACTGCTCAGACTGAGATTTGATTGCTCCGATTATCCGAGTCAAAGCAACAAAAGTAACCACAGAAACATAAACGTCGCGCTTTAAATCACATATGTCCACATGTCACACTAAAACGTCTTGTCTGGTGGCTGTAACACATCCCAGCATAGCAGTGCTGAAAGCCAGGAACCCCTTTAAAGATCCCAGTTTCCATCTTTGTGTTTATAACTTGAAGAGGAAATATTTTATAATAATATGAATAAAATGAAGAGTTATAGTTGTGTGTGCAGAAGCTATGTAATACATTATGTAATTATATAAGATCAGCAAGTCATATATGCAGACAGTGTGCAACTCAGCTGGCCATTACAAACCCCAGAGTGAGGGATCAATAGGAAGCATGCTGTCAGAGCATGGTGACTCTATAGAGCTCTACCACTGTGTTGTGTGATTTCGTACTGCTGAAGTTTGGTGCGCTCTGCAGTCCATTCCTCCTCTAGATCTGAGATAATTTTGTGTGACGTGTCCTCCTCTCTTAGACTCCACAGATCCTCTGCCTGGAGAGGGGTGCGGTAGCCTTTAACCACCAACCTGTGGGATGAACATACACAAACATATATGCACTTGAAATGACATGATGTGTCAGTCATTCATGTTTAAACCTAATAAATAAAGTTATGTATTGGGGAATTCCAGTGGGAGCCTACATACAGCCCCAGCAGTTAAAGTGCAGGATTGTTACAGAGTAATCTTAAATCATATTCCTCAGTAATTAGTATTTGCTACTTGCTATGATGTTAGTATGTAGGTTGCATCCTTTCAGGAAAGAATCGCTTTGTCAGCCCAAAATACAGGCTCACTGAGTTTGAAGGGTTAGTTTCCAACATAGCAAATGAAGATCAGTGGTACCACTGATAATATAAGATACAGTCATGTCACTTACCCTTTAAACCACCAGAAGAGCAGCTTGGACAGGAATGATGCATCTTGAACGGGACATGCATTCTACATGAGATAAATTACAGAGAGAAATGAAAATCTGCTTGCCCAGTAGACGTCCTGCTAATCAACATTTCGAATTCAGTACTTGTATGTATGACTAAACCTTGACTGAGACTTCACCTTGACTGAGAGACTAGACCACCACTGACTTGCTTTAAAATGTTTATACGCCTATAATGAGTCTGCCATCACACACATATATTGTTTGGACTGGTCTCCACAGGCTGTATGAACACACATTAAAGTGCAACAATGTAAATGCGAAGAAAACAAGTTTACCTGATTGTGCAAGTGAGTCTCAAAGTGCTTTGCTTCTTTTTGATCAGATGGACAACTCTGCTTTGTCCTCTGTCTGACTTGGGGGGAGGGGCCCTTTCATAATATGAGCGTAGGACCCTATCTAATGAGCGTAGTGACCGTATAGGGCTAACCAGCTCTGGCGGTTTACGAGACACTGCGTGGTAATTTGGAGTCCTATTGTCTCTGTATCATCTTTTTCATCAGCACTCTGTTTTTTTTTTTTTTGGAAACTCCAGTTTCTTTACCCTGATTTACGTTTGACTGCCCCCTTCCTGATGCACATGGATTATCTTATATCTAATCTGTTCAGAATCGCTTGTGATGATATGACATAATTAATGGCTGTTTGAACTGGATATTAAGTAAATAAGGGTGGTCTCTGATATTTGCACAGCACTGTAAATGACAAAGAAGGCAGTCTACTTTTAAAACAGGGGGGAGCATTGGTGTTTTGGATGGCAGGACTGGGTGCGTAGAAAAAAGCATTTGGCCACATTGCTCTGAGAGTAAACAGAAAATCAGCGAGAGTGTCTGTGTGAGTAAGTGAGAGCGCTGGTGTGTGTATGTGTGCCTAGCGTGGCTCAGTTACGACACATTTCCACCCACACCTGACCTCAGCTCTGCCCCCTTACCCATCCACCCAAACACAACCAAGCACACACACAATCCCGCCTCTTCACCGGAGGTCTAACTCTACGGGATGCCATGAATAACTCTGCCCAGGAAGTGACTGAGCCAGGAGAGGATCATGGGGTGTGGCACCCACGCCTGTGGCTATATCCTCATTGCACCCACACTCACTCACTCACTCACTCCCGCTTTTTTCACGCAGGGTTTCCTCTCCGTCTGTTTTCTTGTTTTCGTCTGAAGCAGTGAAAGGTTTTTTAACACTACATATTGAGAAGACTCAAATTGAACATCTGCAGATTTATATCAGACTCCTCATCACCGAATTTGTGTTTTTGCACACATTTTTGTCCTGGCAGTATTTTGCATACCAAATAGTCAGTCTTGGGTTTAAAATGGGCAGATATCATTATCAAGGCAGGAGAGCCTCGTTCCTGAAATATGAACAGCCATGAATCAAATGAGACCTCTCAAAAAATGTAACCTCCAACCAATCATGGGGTTTTGTTAATCACATGGTACATCACACGAGCAGCCACTGTAGGCACAGCGGTGGATTGTGTTCTCCGCTGGTGGGTTTAGGGCTTATCGTCCTAAAACATTCAGTAAACAACTTGGTGATTCAGCGTGGGTTGTTTGTGATGGTGCTGATCATTCTCTTTTACCTTGAGGGCAGTTTTGCTGGGAGGCGCCTGGTCAGCGAAACAGCTGAGGAAGAGCTGGGCCAGCTGGAGGGCGAAGTAGGAGAAAAATGCCAAGTAACGGACGATATCTGGAGAGAGCCCCTGAAACAGAAGCACAGCTGCTTCAGAAGTAGCAGGCTAATGAAGGAGAGAGAGAGACTAGGAAAGACAGAGAGAGAGAGCGACCCACAGACTCTACTCTATAGTTACAGTTCGGGACTTCCCATACTGTTGAGTTTGCGGGCACAGACATCCCAAAATGCAATGTTTACAGTCTATAAACTGAACCAAACAATCAATGGAAGATCCACACATAAAAATGAAAAGTATGAAAAATATGTTATTAAACTGTCAATTCAATAATGGGTGAACTTGCCAACTACCGCAACACAACTACTAGAGGTTTAAAGACCTCTATTCTAAACACATTTTTCCAAAATACATTTTTCAAATGGCGTGCAGTGATAACTTAAGTGCATTATATGGGAAAAGCTTTCAAAAATGTTGTTGTTCACAAAGTTCTCAGAACCATCTGGCTTGGTCTGGTGGATATGATGAGAGTTATAATGGCAATCTGCAGAAATTTCCCCTGAAAAACTAGCATAGGGCCAATTAAGTAGTGTGGATATGTAATTAAACCATATTGTCTGAGTTTAGTAAATAAACAGTTAAAAAATAAAAGCTTATTTACATTATTCACTATTCTTTAAATCTCTCATTTTTACAATAGCAGGGTTACTTTTAATGTTTTGGACAGTACTGTACTTTACATTTTCATATCTTAATGCCCTTCTATGGAGGGGTCTTATATATTTGACCCTCTGAATATAAAGTTAAATCCATTTGTTAGCAACATGAGCTACAAAAATACCCTTCCTGTCTAAGGACGAGGTATTGTCTAGCGTAGGTATGGTCACTGCGTGTTTACTGATGTCAGGACACACGCTGATTATTCATAGAAAGGCATACAAATATAACTATGGCACCTGGTACATCATATGAAAGCACACAGTAGCCTATACAGCAGGCTCTCCAGACTATGAGGCCGCTCGATGGCGGAGGCCAATGGGTGTGCACTGGCATTAATGGCACCATAAAGCTTATTTTGAACAGTTAAGGCAAATCATGGTGAAAACCAGAGTCTTTAATGGTCTGCTTTATATAAATGAATTACGCATGAAAAGAATTGTAAACACTTAAGAGTCACGCCACGATCTGGAAATGCACAGATTGTGGTTCTGGGAGCCGGCGGCCTCCATTTGAGGAGGGAGAGGAGCTGAGTACGTGTTATTTACCAGCTCCATATGCTGTTCCTATGTGATTATAAACATGGCACAAGGACTAAGTTTACCTTCCAGCCATGCACCACACTGGGAGAAGGCCTGCTTATTGCACCAGAGCAAAGCATGTGTGAAACAACAAACCAATAGTAAACATCCGCCGGGGCCGAGGAGTTCTATGCCAAGATCCAGGCTATATTCTTCCCATTGCCGCAAAACAAAACAGGGTCAGCCTTGGTTTGAGTGGTCACAAAATATAGGTCAGTCAAACTGTCTGCCTCTTTTTTGCTTCTTATCCAAGCACAAAATCAGCCTTTAGCAGGGCAATGAGGAGAAAACTGCTTATCTATTCCAACATTATAACTTTTGACCTAGTTTCTATATGGAGAGAAGGGATGCAGCTCTAAAACTGCAAACTCAGGTTTCTCAAGCAGTCAAAGCTTTATCGAGATATTTTCATTGGACCCTGGCTGCTCTTTAAGTAAACATACACTGTTTGCAAAGATGTTATTTGACATGGTTAATATAATAACTGTCTCATTACTGTCACATATTGCATACTGGCATGTAAAAGGTACTAATATAAGGGTGCACTGCAATAAGCAATATGCCATTGCAGAATCCTGAATTCGACACTGTGGTCATGGCAAGCCTGAGACTATATGTGTATGCTCTCACTAAAGAGGTCCATTTGTTGAACACCCTGCATATATACAGATTGTACTGTATGTATATTGGCACACTCTCACATATCTAACATATGCTTACAAATTTTCACACTAGCGCATTTATGTACTCTACTGTAGTCCATATATTATTATGACAAACCGTAGAAAATTCAAAAGTGGGGCAAACTAACAGTGGCCGTAAAAATAGCTCCCACAAAAATGCCCTGACCAGTGTGCGTTAGTGAATGTGTCAGCATTTATGTCTGTGTGTGTGCCAAAGATATATGTGAGTTTGTGTGTGTGCTTGTGTGTCCATTTTTCTGTGAGTGTGTGTGTACGTATGTGTGCGTATGGATCGGAGCAGTGTTGGGAATAATAAATAAACTGCTGAAGTCTGAAAAAATCAGATTGGGTTTTCCTTTAGGAAGAGCTCTTTAAACTGTGCTCTGCATTTATTCATAAAGGCTTTATCTTGAGGCGGCTAACATAAACAAACAAACAAACAAACAAATAAAAGATTTTGAAGTCAGCGTGCTAGCCTTCTATTTATAAAAACTATCCTTAAGTAATCCCAATACTTACGGTTACCTTCCAGTACCTAGTTTGTCTAACCAATCCTTCATCAAATTAACATTAGGTGCTGCTGATGGATATGAACAAATACAGACAGGTCAGGAACTAAACTGTATTCCTCTGTCCAAAATATCAATTTTGCTAAAAACAAAACAAGTCTAATGACTTTTTCTTGCAGGTGTATGGTTTCACCCTTAACATATTACAATTTCTAACTGACTACCAATACACACAGTTATAAACGTTATCTTCATGGCTGCTTAGGTTTTTTCCACGGCTGTATATGCATGTGAGCCTGTGTGTCCATGTGCAAGCATCTGTAAGCGGGTGTCTGTAAATGTGAGTGAGTATGTGCATGTGTGTTTGAGGATTTTAGTAGAGGAGTGTGAAATGGGTGCCCCAGAATCTGGGCCTGTGTCAGTGTCATTTCTCTCACCTGTTCTACGGCCAGCTGGATCTTGGCCCTGAGGGGTACTAGAGAGCAGACCACGCCCAGCAGCCAGTACAGGAAGAGGACCACAGAGGAGCGGCAGCCCCGCACTCGCTCCCAGTGAATAATACACACCGCCAACACCTGAAAAAAACACCACGGCCTTTTAGTGAGACAGCCCAGACACTAATTTCAGAAACCCTGGTGCAGCTACAGTCAAAGGTTTGGACACCGTTACTTGCAGGCCAGCCCAACGAAAACGTGTTTCACTGCAATACAGCTTTCTCTATATTCAGTCAGGTGTCGAAAGTTTGAGTAGCATCATGCATTAAAGGTTAAATCAAGGTTAAGTAAAGGTTAATCTTGCTCTTACGGGCGCACAACATACATGTACAATGTATGTCTTGCAACTCATTTCAATGTTTACGCAATTTGAAGGTATTTTGTCCAAATTTTCCTCTTTTAAAATTGGACAGTCCTAATCTTGAGTCACACATACTGTTCTCCTCAAGGCTGAGGCAAGGTCCACACAGCTTTAGCAAAATTATGTTCTCTCGCAGTATCCCTGTGTTTGAGTCCTAGAAAACTACCAAGAGAAAACCAACAACCAAGCAAAAGCTAACCTAGCAATCACTCTAGCTCATCTGTCTCTGCCTGTCATGTGTTATTCAGTCTGTCCATTCATCCGTTTGCTCGTTTAACTGGCCACACCAGCATTCCCTGGACGCTCCATCGGAAGTATCTTGGGAACATTATTTAAGCTGCCATTTACATGCTGGATAATGTTTTTAGTGAGGCATGGGCACAGCGGTGTGCACAACATGACCTGTACTGTGCTTTATCAGCTTATTTCACTTTTCCCGCTGCCCACGCTTCTGTGCTTAGTTCCTCTTAGCTAATAGTTTAAAGCTTAGTGGTCTTTAAAATGAATAATATTAGATCTGTATCAATACTGGGCACTACTCAAGATCTCAACATTGGCACTGGTATCAGAAAAGCTGTATTGTGACATCTCTAATGCCATTTAACACATACTGTACAGTCACAGTCCATACAGAAGCAAATGAGCTGCCATGCTAAGGTAGCTGAATGCTTTAGAGTTAAACGTTCCAGTGAGAAGCAGGGAATAAAATGTGTTTGGTGAAGGAAATACCACTCTGGGGCTTTTTGTTTAAAAGTGGGTATTACACTTGGTTGTGCATGGTGGTACCCTTATTATAAGCAGGGGTCAAGTCCTCCTGTAAATAAACTGAAGTCTGTATTTTTGCTGGGTTAGTCATGCACTGGGATTTCCCCGTCTACCGCAGCAGCTGCTTCATGAAAAATCTCCTTAATAAAACACATGTACAACATTGGCCTCCGTTGATTCGGCATTTCGCTTAATTGCCTTTTCTTTTCTCTGTCCAAAAAACACTTAACACCCTCCATCTCACCAAAGCCAGACTGACGTTCGGTAGCTCTCAGCTAATACCTCACCGGCTGTGGTGTTTTGAGAATATCTGTTCCCTGTCTAAGTTTAGAGAAGACACCGTTTGTCACAGCATCTCCTAGGCAGCGGAAAACACCACTGGATTATGTAATGCAAGGCCTCCTGGGCAATTAAAGATCAGGCTTAGAGCTATTCCTAACAACGTCTCCCCTGAAACCAAACTGCAACCTTCTCCAAACCAAAGGCTTCTAAAATGACCTCAAAGTAATGAAATGAGAGGTTTCTGGGGAATTTCTAATTGCTTGATCTTCTCAAGGATTCCCAACTACCTAGATACAAAACACACAAGTACAAATACCATCAAACATGATAACTAAATGTCTATTTTCTTGCTTCTTGTTTTGCTTTGCAGCTGCCCTGTCGTGAGAGGTAATGGTTCATCCTCTGGCTTGTGGGAGGAAGCTAAAGCATCAGTTAAGCCTCAGACTTGGTGCCCACCTAGTAATCATACAGGGGCAATGCTGAGTGATCTGCATGATCTGGTTCTTGAATATAGCTGGTGATGCACTGACAGGCCAGCTTAGGTTAAGAAGAGAAGGAATGACCCACTCAAAGCTGGCTGTGTATTGAACGTTGGCATGGTTACTGTGATCTCTTCTTATTTTCCTAAAGAGTTTAAGGTTGGGACTCTTGCACAGGATGCTACGGAAGGGCAGCTGTTGCTCAAAGATTCCCTCTCAGTGGCTGAGAAAGGCAGATAAACACTCCGGTTTCGGTCGAACTGTGTGGTTGTTGTTGCATTCAGCTCGACCAACCTCTTGATTACATAAGCCCAGATATTACGCAAGGAAAACCATAGGTGGTAAAGAAGGGTGGGCAGGGCACAGAAAGGGTATTTTCAATGTTTTAACAGCAATATTTATGTGCAGTAATTCACCTAAATTCCTCTGACCCATATCCTGAGCATGGTTTTGCTATGACTACTGACAAGACTATTGACATTTATTTTACCAGTTGTATGACTGAGATTACGATCTTTTGGCACAAGGGTATTCGGGGACAAGGGCCGTCTGTTTAACCCTTTTCGAGTATTTTTCTTCAAGCTCAGCCCAGTGTTGACTCAGGTGTCTGGGAAGACCACAGATAGGGCAAGTGTCTGGGTTGAAGGTTGTCTCTTCAGGTTGAAAATGGGCAGGGAAGACTTGTGGCATTGTAAGTGGCTCTGTGGGCTGTTGTCCCCACACCATTCACGTCCACACCCACAAACTCTTTTTTTTCAATGTCACCCACGTCCAGATAAATACACGCTTTGCTGTGTCAGGCTAAAGCTTACGTAACTGTGTGAGGTTATGAATGTTAGGAAAACATATACAGGAGAAAAAAATCCACTAAAGCAATTTATATACTGTCTAATGTCTAGTTACAGTGTAGTTACACATGGAAGGGGTCACCAAGGACATAATGCCCCAGTGACATGTCTATAATGAAGTTCATAATTATCAAGTAGCCTGTTTTAATTCTAGACATTTTAAACATAGGATTGCTGACCTCACATTTAACCGCCTAGTTACAATAACAGCCAACACGGCATGTAAAGGCATATTCACCTAGTCCTATCTTTTACAGCACTAAAAGGAGATCTGTGAAGAATGGTTTAAGACTTCTTGTTTTATACACAGAGTTTTAACTTCATTTCTATGCTAGAAACACAGCTAATGATGTGACTTATATGCAGCTATTGGGGAAAAAAGTTGGTTCTGTGCCTTACTGCAGAATGTTAATCAACTACATTAGTGATAGGGTCCACAGAAAATTGGAGATGATCTCAGGAATGCTTTGGTGGTCTATTGTTTGTTTATTTAAGATGGCAATAAAAGCACTAAGACACAATAACTCAGCTTGAGTTTATCCTGTATTATAAGAACCTTTATTTTCAAGGGGATTGGTTTCCGATTGAGAGGGACTAGGGCCTCCCATATTCCCCCCGTAGCTACACCCCTGCCTGATACACTCATTTCACCACCTCCCACATTATCATGACAATGGTACACCACCCATATATAATATGTGGTCAACAGTGGTCCTGTGGTCAGGAACTGACCAATGATGAATGGGGTAGAGGGCGGCTGACAAATTGTGCATGACAACAGCAGGGCTACAGTCTGTAATTGCACAGTCCTTTCAACTAAAATAGATGGCATTTTTACACTGTTGCTGTAATGGTGTAATGGACTATACATTACCACAGTAAGGCTGCGTATGACGGGGCTCAGGAGAAAGACAAGGTGGCGATGGATCTCTTGGTTCCGCTCCAACAGGATATAGAAGAATTCCACAAAGCCAAAGGATGCCAAGAAGAACCCCAGCAACTGTAGGAGGACAGACAGGAACGGAACTCAGACCTGGGTGAGAACTCAACTGAGTCAGGCTTCCGGAAATGTTTTTGGTTGCCGACTACTCCTCAGAAGTAGAGCTATGCACTTAGATGTGAAGGATGGCCGTCGTGGGAGGCAATGGCTCTTAACCCTTTGAGAGGTATGTTAACAGAGACATTTCCTCACATGATAGTAAAATTGCATATCCCGTAAAACCGAATGTAGCCTCTGGGTAAACATATATCTAAGAACATTACAAACATGCTAGGTCTGATTTACTCCACCTAAATTATTTAATACATCACTTTTATTGAGAATAATATATATTATAAAAGTTTACTCTATTTCAGAGTTTCAGAGACTTCTTTTGGCCTAACTCATTTTGGTTGTACTTCCTTTAGATACATTGTCAACAGTCTAAGAAATAACAGATGAAGTCAGTTGTTGGGACAGCCAAACAAAAACCCTCGTCGTACAATTATTTTAATAACTCTGCTGTTACTACGTGTCGAAATGTTGGGTTTTACAAAGGAGCTCTTTAGAAACCTTTCGTAAAAGTACATAAGATGGAGAACGCCATAAGATATTCTACTTGTGATGTAACGGCATCTGGTTCCTTCTAACAAGAGCAAACAATCAAATTCTAGACATGCAGTGAGAAATCTAGAATCCCATCCAAAAGAAAAACTCACTCCTGAAAGGAGCGATTGGACGGACAACTGTGTACACATGTAGCAAGAGGATTCAATGATAGCAAAGCGAAAATGTGTGTCACTTCTTAGCAAACTCAAACTAGCACCAGTATGCTACCCTCACCCACAAGCTCTTGCGGTGCAGCACTCCTCTCCAAAATCTTAACCTCTTCCTCTCCCTATTAAGCCTCAAACCTATTCCTAGCACAGCATATAATGTTATATGATGTTATGGGTTTGGAGAGCATGGTTTAGTCATTGCCAGCTCTAGTTTTCCCTGCTTCACTTCGACTTAGCAAAGGCTTGGTCATAAGCTGATTTGTTGGACTAGGTGTGTTAGAGCGTGGATGATATGCAGAATATTTCTGAATCAAGGATGGGAACCACTCACACAGTGAATAGTTACTGCCATGTGCATGGGAAAATTTAGAAAAAGTTTATTTCCCATCCAGGCAGTCCTTAATCACGAGTCCTAAACCCCCAGAGGTCTCCAGCACACACCACCAGACTCAAACATTAGGTTAGTGGTGTGCCATACCTGAACATGCCCTATACATTGATCAAATCCGGCTTGTCAGCTCTTATTCTGGAACAGCAAAATACCATCTGCCATCATAAGAATGCTGGTGTTTGTTAGACAATGGTCGGTCAGTGACCTGGAGGCACAATGTAATGCTAATCTACAGCTGTAAGTCATTATGATAACATACATTTAAGGAAACATTATCATTGCTCCTAGCTTACCAGCTTGGCACTACAAAGTAGTGAGAAGGGCAGCCGGTCACGACCATGACAGTACAGATGCAGGCAGTAGAAAGGTGAGCAGATCCATAAGTAGATGCAGGGGGCCCATACCAGTACCGTGTTCTGGAAGCAGTCGCTCAGCTCGGGGGTGTGTGTGTACCATGTCTGGTTCCAGTCCTGGAAGATAAGGTGAAAAGGACCCGTTGGGACCGGTGAAGTAGAAAGCTTCCTCATATCATCACATACCATCTTGAAAGAGGTACTTTTACAGTTTCCATTACACTTTGGCAATTCAGTGAAGCCCATTCTAAATGCACATTTCAAATCTTCTAATTACTCCTCATATACGTCTTCTGTGCATTAAAGTAGAGCTGGGAGTATAGCCGTTGTTAACGTCTTAGCTTGAAAGATGATTTTGCAACAGGCTGCGTCGCATTATATTTAACTGATGGTTTTCTCAAATTATAAGACGAACAAAACCACGCTGTTTTTCAAGCTCCTCTTATCCACTAAGGCAAGGCATTGTCACATCTGCTGTTTAACTATCAGGGACTCAAACAGCCCTTTACTGTCAATACTGCAAAACCATAACATGCTACCTACCATGACTTTCAATTCAATCATTACTAGGCACATTTTTTGACTAATTCAACTGAAGTTAGTATGATCATTCTATCATGCCACTTCAAAATACCACTTACTGACATCATGTGGCAACCCGTTTGATATTATTGTTATTATATAACCAAAAAAATGCTTCTGAAAAATGTGAAACATTATACATGGTAGAGGAAACTACAGAGAGATTATTAGCAGCATAGTAATATAATCACAGGGGAAGTGGATCAAACATCTGGAATTTACATACAGATAAAAAATCAAATGATGAAAAGAATAATATGACATAACAAAAATATAAACAATCAGTATGCAGTCACTTTAGCCTTTTATGGGTAGATTTGGACGCTTCATTTCTCCCAGTCACTCACCCAGAGAGGGTCTAGGCCATTGAGGCTGCAGAAAGTATCCATTCACTCTTGTGGTCCTGAAGCTGTTACGCTCTCTGGCTTTCTCTGGCTTTTGGCGGCACTATTCTGTTACTCAGCACAGGATGCGGGTGTGCAGGACCGTGTGAGTCCAAGTCTCGCTGTGTGAATGAAAGGCCTTTAAGGGCTCTCCGCCTCTCCCTGTCCCATGCACCTTGTCACTGAGAGCTCCTTGTTTCTGAGGCTGTCTGGAAGACGCTCTGTTTTATGACTGCCAGTCGTTTTGCCAGTCACTTAGGTGGGTGGTTATATTCCCTCTCTCACTCTCTCTCTTTTCTCCCTCCTCCCCTAATTTTACTCTCACCATTCACCCAATCCGTTTCTCTCCCCCTATTTCTCTCTCCCTCCCACAGCTTCCCTCTCTCACTCCCTTCAACTTTCTTTTTTCTTCCTTGTCTCTCTTTCCCTCTTGTCTACCACCGTTTCCCTTTCATTTCCTTCTCTCCAACAAAACACACACTCTCAGCACACTCATGAAAACGCCGAACACAAAAGTGATGCATGATGAATTTATTTGATTCCAGTGTGAATATTTTCAGATGAATAAAGCTGATTCAAGCAGTTCAAGTTCATCACTACCAAAATTAGGTGTTGAGGTAATATACATACAGAGCTTAGTCTCTCTTTCACATTGTTCTGCAGTGGGTAGGACCCCCACACGAGTGGTAGATCATTCTCAGTAGGCGGTGATAGTGTGTGCTGTGGTGGTGTGAGTGGATCAGACACAGCAGTGCTGCTGGAGCATTTAAATACGGTGTCCACTCGCTGTCCACTCTATTAGACACGGTTCACCTTGTAGATGTAATGTCATCTGCTGCACAGACTGTGTTGGTAATTCTCTAGTGGTCATCACTGGTCACAGGACGCTGCCCAGGGGACGCTGTTGGCCGGACAGTTTTGGTTGGTGAACGATCCTTAGTCCAGCAGTGACACTGCTGTGTCTGATCCATCCACATCAGCTCAACACACACCACCACATCAGTGTCACTGCAGTGCTGGGAATGATCCACCACCCACATAATACCTGCTCTGTGGTGGTCCTGACCTTTAAGGAACAGCGAGCAGACCTGTTACTAATATTAGTAATGTCTGCTGGTGTATCTTTAACTCCACTACATTTAAAAGCCTAATATTTTACAGTTTTTTCACTATATTATGGCCAAATCTGTTCTTCCTTTTGACCTATGGCTGCATAAAAACGTAATGTGTCCAAACGATAGAGGTGTAACATGAGCTGAAAAATCAGGGTACAGAGTGCACTTGGTTTTGAGCTTGTTTTGACCTGTTGGACAGAGCTACCTAATAGAAACTGTTCTCCTTCAGGGTTTTGTGCTGATGATCATTTGAATAGACAGATATGTCAGACTAATTAATGACCTTCTATTGAAAGAATGGTGGACCGAGAGACACTTCATCTAAAATGAGTTGATTAAGAGTCTTGTTCCAGAAATGATAGTAGGACATTACTCATCGTACTTTTAATCAAGGTGGAGGTCTAAAGAGTGCAACTTCTACTTTTACTGGTGTAATATTTTGCCTTGGGTATCTCTACTTTAACTCAGGTACATAGCTTGTGTTCTTTGTCCACCAGTGATTATGTTCTCCTTTAATAAAAAAGGCCAGTGAAAATAACAATAATCCAAATATTCTGAATAATAGTTTTGTGTCTAGAGTAAAATATAGCATCTGTATTTTTGTGGGCACACATCCAAGGCTAAAACTATGGTTAGGTTAACAGACAGCACTCTACCATATCCATACCCTCACATACCGCACAAAAGCTCTTGACATTTTGTCACAACACTAGATAATAGTAGATAATAAGGAAAACAAGCATTTGGCTGTAAATGCCAAAAACTCATCTTCACACACACACACACACACACACACACACACACACACACACACACACACACACACACACACACACAAACACACACACACACACACACACACACACACACACACACACACACACACACACAAACACACACACACACACACACCCACACACACAAACACACACACACACACACATACACACACAAACACACACACACACCCACACACACACAAACACACCCACACACACACATACACAGACAAACACACACACACACACACACACACACAAACACACACACACACGCGCACACACACGCACACACACACCTACACACATACACACACAAACACACACACAGGCACACACACACACACCCACGCGCACACACACACACACACACCTTTACATGAACAGACTGGCACTACTAAAGCAGACAGACAGGTTGATATTATGACTGTCTCTTCTGAAGCTCTCAGTAGTCTGCTATGAGGTAACATCAGTCCAACAGATGCTACTCCAAAGTCCTGGAAAAGTCATGCCTGGCAGCGGAAAGTATTAGGCTGGCCTTGGCCTGAGAGTGGCAGCAGCAAAGACATGGAAAAAACGATAGATGCACGAACCCATCCACACTGCCCGTGTGAAGCCATGTGCTCCAGCAAAGCAAACATTTACAATGCTGTCCCTCAGTGTGAGCAAATGTCTGTGGATCTCAATCAAACCACATAACTTGCTTGGACTGAATTCATGTCAAAAATAGCCTGTTGTGTGCAAAAAAGGGCTGACCTACAGGCCTAATCTATTCTCCCTGTACACCTACAGCTGATCTACAGCACACTTAAACCCTTGAGGAAAAAGCTTAAGGAAAAACATTATTTGGGCACAGAATTTCAAGATAGAATGAAGATGGATATAAAGATTCATTACTGGTTTAAAAGGTCAGGAACCTCATTCATTTTAAGACCACTTTAAGTTCTAGTTGCTAGTTGATATTTGCTCAAACAACTTGCGCTGTAACAACCATTCAGAAGAACTAAAAAGAGGGAGATAGCAGTAAACCACCAGCAAAATGTTATCCTTACAAAGTTGTCCAGTGGAGGAAAACAAAACTCCAACATTCAGGGGTTTTGGGCAAGCCATGTTTATTTGTTTGAACTGCCTTTAGGCAAACACAAGTAACTTGGACTAAGTGCAAACCATGCCAGGTGTTCAGCTGGGGTTTTACAATTGCTGCCAATTATTGAGCTTCACACTGTATAAGGCTTCGTTACCTTTTACAAGACTTCTCCAGAAATTCACAAGTGGCCATTCCTGACTTTCTTAAGACCTTCCTGAGACTTTCATGGGCTCAGAATGTCCATTTGAGACAATAAACGTTTTCTAAAGACATTCATTTTCATTTGTGCATTGAAACAGGCAAAAACTAACAATGACAGAGATTTCTCGGCTTAGCCTTACGCTCAGCTTTTCGCTGATACACTGAAGCTATTTACATGTGTGGAGCCCGAGAGTCCCATTCCGTTCCGAGCCTTTTATCAGAGGAAAGTTCTTAAAAAGGCCTTTAATTATTCCTGATGAGTATTGCTGGGTGCACCTCCTACACCTGAACTCGACGGCCCCGCATCTGTGGCCTGCTCTGTCAACAACTGTCGCTAATGGATCGTAATCGTCTTGTCACCTCAGATTTAAAGGGCCCTCTTATGGTGGAGTGTAAACAATAGGAACGTACCCATTACCCTGCCAAAGGCGCTATAGAGAGAGATGAATGGAAGCATTCTTGGTGGTTAACCGTGAAGCCACCAGGGGCTTGACTAACTGGCTCTAGACAACAGAGTGACCATGTTATTATGTCTGCAGCAGCAGAGCAGAGTGCTTATGGGAAGAAGCTCTGCAAAAGAGATGCCACATACTGCTACTTGGCAATAACATGGGCAGCAAAACCAGGGGCCTTGGTGGGGGGGTTTATTTACATGGCGCAGTAGTTTGGGCTTGTGAAACAACAAACAGCTGTCTCAACATGCGTAACTCGGATGCTTTATTCTCAGATGCCACTTAATCTTTCTCGCTGATCAAGACCAGACAGCTAAATCAGAGACTCTCAACTCTCAGTCTTGTGAATATACTGCCCGGAACTGTTTAAGGGCATGGACACACCACACTGAGTGTTGGGTATCAGTGGCAGTTGGTGAGCTGTACGTCAGCCATACTGTTGACTTTTAGTCGTCTGTTGTCAGTGCTGTTTTAGTCGATCATGCATATTGAATTGGTAGTCTGCCATGAGAGCAAGCACATGAGGAAGTGAAGAAACATAAAGTGCCCTAATGCCAATTTTTTTTGCTCTTTCTTAATAGTCACCAATCACAGTTGATAAAATGGACCAACAGGGATGTTCAACTTATATACTGAAAATTGGTCAAGATAAATGAAATTAACTCATTCTTCTCAGAAGAAGAGTTATAGATGCTGGAACAGGTTACAAAACCATCTCTAAAGAGGTTGGACATCTATCCATAGTAATAGATGGAGAAAGACCATTATTATCACTAAGTGATTACTCCAAGGTCATAGTCTGCAAGGTCACAAAGGGATACAGTGAAACTTCTATGCAACTACAGAGCTTTTTTCACTTTGGTTAATGTTAATGTTCTTGAGCTTGAACCATCAGGAGAACAATGAACAACAATGGTGTGCAAGGCAAGTTACAGATACAAAACCGCTGCTCTCCAAAAAGAACATCTGCAGTTTGCTAAAGAAAAATAGGTCATTTTGGTTTAAATGGGATGTGTTATGTTTGGAGAAAGGGAAATCCCATCTGTGAAACGTGGTAGTAGTTGTATCATGGTTTGGGCCTGTTTTACTGCTTCTGGGCCAGGACGGCTTGCCATCATTGATGGAGTAATGAATTCTGATTTATACTAGCAAATCCTAAAGGAAAATGTCAGGATGTTAAAATTCTTCCAAGCTGATGTGCAGGGATGATCAACAGTTACCACAGCAACTTGAAGTTGCAGTAACTGCTGCACCTGGCTATCACACATTTACATTTACGGCATTTAGCTGACGCTCTTATCCAGAGCGACTTACAAGGTTAATCACATTACAGGTGGGCCAGTGTAGTGTTAGGAGTCTTGCCCAAGGACTCTTATTAATGTAGCACAGCGTAGTCACCCAGACTGGGATTTGAACTCCAGTCTCCCACGTGTAGAGATGGCACTCTGGGTAGTGGTGTTACCCGCTGAGCTGCACCATATCACATCAGATGCGGAAAGCAAAGGTTAACATACCTTTCCACTCATACATATGTAATGTGTAATATTTGTTTCGCTTGGTTCTCCTTACCTACTTTTTGAACTTGTGAGAAAATCTGGTGATTTTTTAGCTCAAATTTCTGTATAAATATAGAAAATTCTACCGGGTTCACAAACTTACAGGCACCGCTATATTTTCCACATTTGAACAATGTGTGTTTTGCAAAAGTATACAGGCCATGTGACTTGGCCTGCATTGACCTCAGAACCTTGGGTCCTTATGACAAAGTGATGAATAACCAGTCTGGGGTCTAAAATTAGATACAAATAAATTAAACATAAGTTTGACCAAAGAATTCTGGGGGTGGCAAAGGTCTCCAGTGCCTGTAAAGCATACCCAGATGTGACTGTTGTACTCTCATGGCTTTGGCTGAGTGGCATAAATTTCGAGCGGCGAAAGGTTTGGCAAAAACAGATATGTGTCAAGGCTCTCGCAGTTACAGTACATATGCCAAAGATGGCCCGATCCAAGAGCACCAAACTGCTTCGGATCCTCACTAATAAATGTGATGCCCTATGGAGCTGTGAGTGATTTAACACTGGTGGGACAAAGAGCTGAAGCCAGAGCACTGTTTGTTGGACTATGGCCCTGCACTGGCAAGAGGGGGATGAGGAGCAGTGTTGAAAGAGAGTGAGATGGAGAGAGAGGGGCCTCTGTCTAGAGGCTCTGCCAGACCGGCTCACCTCCACTTCCTCTCTCTCTCACTCATCCTTTCTCGCTGAAGGAAAACAGTCTGGTGAAAATAATGGTGTCATTTTCAGCCCACTCTCTCCAAAAGGGGAGGGGGTGACACAAATTTAGAATCAGCCCCAGCAAAAAATGCCAGATCCATTAAGGCTGTGAGAAGCACATAAGAAAATATGTTACGTTATTTTTGAAGGAGCAGTGTAAAGTCTGTGGCTATGGGCCAAAGAGCGGTAATTCCAGATGTTGTCAGCCTACGCGTGCAATTATGACTCAAACTGTTTTTCTCAAAAACTCTCCTTTATCCCCCCCAACCCTACCACCGCCCCTCAAATCTGTACAACCGCACACACACTCCTCCTCTCAGTGCGTCGTCTGCCCCCTCCTTCCTCTCGTGGCCCAGTCTTGTCTGTGGAGATGATAGGGAGAGGTTTCAGAGTCTGCTCTGTTGTCTGCACGCTCCACTAGCAGACTACTGCAAGCCCATCAGCCTCGCAGCTATTTGCCACTAGACTGGGTTTAGTCTAGTCTTGGGTCTTGTCTAGAGTTAAAGCACTTTCACAGTCCCATGTAGACATCATACAGTGTGATCAGTGGGTAAAGGCTTTTGTCTGTATCCTTTCAATTCAGACAGAAAAGCATTTCATCGGAAGCATGTGTTATGTACCATGTATCCTTACATACCCTTTTCTATCTTTCTTTCTTCGATACTTCCTTTTTCCTCTTCCCCTATCATCCTCGTTGATAGAGATAGAGTTATGGCATGGTTAATTCCTCCCTTGCTTTTCCTTTTCTTTTATAGACCATTTTATTTGCTTAACCCCTTAAACAGCAGGCTGACTGTGTATTAGGAGGCTTAGGCCCCCTCAATTTGGTCTCTTGTGGTTGTGTTGGAGGCTGCGCTTGTTGCTCAATGTGGCGTGTCCACTTTCCAACCACCGACAAGGACATGTGAAAAACATGCTCTATATACATGTATCATCATCTTGTTGAAAATACGAACTGTTGTTACAGGTGTACAAGTTTAGAAGATTCTTTTACGCCAGTAAACACAGGTAGTTCAGAAAGTATAGGGTGAGGACCACCATGTCTACAACTGGTGTGAGGAATCTGAACATCATGTCACCACAAAGCAGCACAAAGTTAAGAAAATCAAGATAGATTTTTCGCTTGTCGCTGTACTTTTGTTGGATCACATGGTCTACATACAGTGAGGAAAATAAGTATTTGACATTGACTGCGACTTTGCAAGTTCTCCCACTTAGAAATCATAAAGGGGTCTGAAATTTTCATCTTAGGTGCATGTTCACTGTGAGAGACATAATCTAAAAAAAAATCCGGAAATCACTATGTATGATTTTTTAATAATTTATTTGTGTGTTACTGCTGCAAATAAGAACATAACATAAGAAGTGACTGGACCTGTGTCACCTGCTAAAATGAATATACAGGTTTGGGTATTTTACCAACAAAGGAATTAAACTGACTTTTCTGCATTATTCACTTGTTTAGATGTGGAAATCATGGTTTATTGTAAAATGGTGCACAGCAGAGAGTCTAACTGATGTACTGATTTCTGTATGACTTGTGATTGGATGCAGGGGTTGCAACATTTACAACTCATATACAGATGTTTACTAATACAAAGATTTACTTTACAAAACCACCAGTGAACCTATGTGTTTTATATGCAATGCTGGCAATAGTAAAACAGTGATAGATCCATAAAGGTAGTTTACTCTGGGGACATATACGTCTCTTAAAAAAGAGTATTAAAAAAACTTTATCTCAAAAATATCATGAAACAGTGTCTGGTGTAGTGGGCAGTGTCATCGCAATTCTGTTGTTTTAGGTAACAGCTTTCTGTGAGGTAATAAATGCTTCAGATGTATGATTTACAGCGTGTCACCACCACTGTGCACAATTCTGATTCTGTTTCTCTAGAATAAAGCATTTCACATAAAACATTGAACAAGCTGAAAGGCACTTTTAACCGATGAAATTTAGTTATTCTGTAATTACTATAATAATTCTAAAACATTTGTGAAACTAATGTGATCTATACAGGCTCATGTAGTCTAAAGTATTATTTTGGAGGTCTGTTACTCTCCTTTTTGCTTTGGCACTGCAAAAAAATCCCTCTGTGTGAAAAGTCTTAAAATACAATAACCATAACACTAACACTAACAAAAAAATATATTTGTCTATCCATCTTATTCTGACAAGGCAACATCCTCCTCCCCCTCCTTATCATCATCTCCAGTAAGAAAAGCGTCATCGACATTAAAGCCCTAAAGAGGGCATCAGCTCATAAAGACTTGTAGATGAAGTAGGATGGTATTTCATGGTAAGACATTCGGAACCACAAGAGGAAGACGGATTGCTTACCAAATTGCAGTGGCTGACAGTCTCGGGTATTCCTGTCTGGATGAGGCTCTCGCCGGAAACAGTGACGTCAAAAACACATTAGCACTTTCACGGCACTCCTAATTACAGGGGAGCTGTAACGAAAAAGTGTCTTCATTTTATACGTCTACAAACTTGTCCCACCGTGTAATTATGTCTGGGTGTTGTGCTGATGTGGTCTTGTAGTACCTACGTTCTATAGGTTTGTCTCTGAACTAGACCTGTGACATACTGAAAATCTTTCTGCACATCTTTGTGAAATGCACACAGGAACGTACCCAGCAATGTGAAATGTACAGGCATTCTCCTGCCATTTATCTACTGTAATGAAACTAGGATGCACAGTCGGAATCTGCAACCATCCAATTTATTGGTTTTATTTCAGCCAATCTGAACTGCAATTTTAGGGTGTAAAAAAAATAAGACATGCAACTGGATTCAAATGCTGCTGCTACACCTGACCTGAAACACCACAATTATGCATGACTCACTGTGCTAAATAGCCACTTCATATAAAGTGCTTTATTTTAATAAACTGATGTTAATTCATTTTAAAATGCCAGTTTGACTCTTTACAGAGCAAATATATTGTAACTTGTTAATAAAATCTACTGTAAAGGTGCTACTGTGTTTCATGTGTTCACTAAATGACCACACAGTGTGAGCTTGGTAAAAAATGGTTGGTATAGTAAAGCACAGGTGTCATCAACTGCTGGATCGAGGGTCAGATGTTTCCCCAGGAACCAGAGAAAAATAATCTGTAACAAAGCTGGTAAGTAAAGATATGGTCGTATTTAAGCGATGTACTTGAACATAAAGCAGCATGGCTACTGTAGCAGTTAATCAGAACAGAGACAGCAGAGCTAAGTATTAGGTCAGAAGTGAATAACTCAACTTTCTGATTTTGAACTGTATTTACTATTTGTGGTCTGAATGATGAACTGACGACACCGTTTGTTCAAAAGTAAAAGGAAAGTCAACCATAAAAGTAGAAAAGTGCTTCTACTGAAGAAAATGCACATCTCGGTGATTGTGCAGCTAAAGATTGTTGCTAGGCAACTGCTATGATATCCCAGATGGTTGCTATTTTGTTGCTGGGCAGTGTCCCAGGTGATTGCTAAGGTCTTGCTATGCTATCCCAGTGGGTTGCTAGGGTGTTACTAGGCAGTTGCTTTGGTATCCCAGTTGGTTGCTCTGATGTTGCTGGGCGGTGTGTACCAGGTGTTTGTTTTGGAATTTGCACTCAGGGGTCTGCCCTGAGATGTGCAAGGATGTTCGCCTGTCAAGCAGAAATATAGTAGATAGTCATGGACATTTGCACCCCGATCATTCTTAATGGGCAAAAATATGAATTTAATGAAGTTTTAAGAAAACTGTATGTTGGATCAAAAAGCTGCATACTAGCACACCATTCCTGATCACCGCGAACATTCTTGACCTGCGGTGTGAATATCTCGGCAAGTGCAGGATGAGTTAGTGAACAAAAAATGAATGAAAACAGAAGAAGACATTGGAAGAAGAAGAATACGCCGTTGGATGATAATAGTGGTGCACCGTGTGTTTGAAAATTAATTAGAGAAATCAGAAGAGCATTTCTTTCATCCCTGTCAAAGATTTATCTGTTTAGGAACTTTTGAAGGTGCCATAGAGTGGAAAACTGTATTTACACTGTCGTAGTTGAGTAAGGAGAATTCAGTATACAGATGTACCTTGAACCTCAAACACTGTTAATCCTCCTTCAAATACAAATCCCGTGTTTGTAAAAGAGGGCAGTAAAACAAGGTGTTTCCAAAATACTAGACTGTTTCAGTACAGTCCTGGCTCCACAGAAAATTACACCCCCAAAATTTACCCATACTCCAGTCCAGCAGAAAAGAATGCTGGGGCAACAGCAATGGCCGATTATACATGCAGAAATGTACCTCCTCAGGCTGTGGAGGATCACTTTTCATACCCAAGGAACTGAATGTTGAGATGGGACAGATGTTCATCTTTAAACAAGGCTGAAACTGTCGTATTCACCAGCTTCTTAATCAAATGTTATGTTCCACCTTAAATGCTGCAGCTTGTACAGGGGCCGGCAACAAGGGGGGTGTTAGTACTTTTCTTCCCTTGTCAAGGAACTGAACAGGCATGGATGGTGTTCATCTTCGAATAAGGCTGAAGGTGATTTACTATGCACTAGATTCTTAATCGAATGTTCCGCTTCATCCTTAAATACTACAGCTTGTACAGGTACCAAACTGTAGCTTTGGCACCATTGAAGGTGGAGCAGACAATTTACAAAACAAGCTGGTGAACAGAAAAGCCAATTTAAGCACCCACATCTTAAGCAGTTTCCTGGACGACATTATTTCCAAGATGTCTTTGCTTAGCACATTTCACTCCAGACAGTTTCTCAAACCATTAACAATATTGAGGCTTTGCATAGTAAGAAGGGGGAAGAGAGGTGTAGTTCCACCCTATAGTGTCACAACAATACCGGAGCATCCTGTGGGTCTCAACCGCCAATTTCATCCACTGTTTGCAAGTCGAAGTCAGATCTTCTTAAACGAAAGGTTTACTTTGTATGTTTGTTGAGATTTATGTTAAAGCAAAAATCGCCCATTTGTCAATTTGGTTATAAAGACATCGGAACTGGACATAAAGATTCAAGATCGATGCATCACATCTAGAAGCTGTGGAGACCAAAGCTCTGTGAGTGTCCACGTATTAGAGGCTCTAACCTGAGACTGCATAAACGTGTCCAAACACACACACACACACATGCGCGCACACACACGTGTACATCCACATGGCACGTTCATACACACATTCAGAGGATATACAGTCACACATTAATCAGCTTATTTACAAAAAGGATTAGGTTGAGGCACTGCTCGGAGCAAGCACTGCCCAATTACTTGCACAGTGGTTACAAGGATGCTGTGGCTTTTTAACAACTAAAAACAGGCCCTCTAACTCCAAAATAGCAGCCTGTGGAAATCCGTGGGCCCGGCCCACAGACAGCTCACTGGAGCCTTTCCTCTAATCTAATGGAGAAGGCCTCCCACTCACCGCTCCTCCGTGACGTACTTCCATTCATCTATGACACAAGTGGCGGCGCGGACGCGAACTGAACAAACACAGCTTAATTTTTACTGCCATATTTCAGGCTAAAAATACTTTACACAATCGAGGGATAAGTGAGAGCACTGGGAGGTTTATGAGCATTTCTGCAGAGAGGACAACAGCGATTACCAGAACATCATTAGAGACGCACAAAGAAAAACAAGGTCTTTTTCCCTCTCTCTAAACACTCTGTTTTCTTACTTTTCATGATTGGGCTCAAATTGTTTGCAAAGCTGTCCGCCCTTATTACCAGACCTTTTTAATTTGATATTCAGACTGGCAAATGTTGATGAACCAGAGAGAACGACATTTGAGTAACTCAGAAGAATTACATAATACTCTAATATGCTATTTTTAAAATTAGAATCCTACTAAGTGAACGTATACTGCATATGTGGCATTCGGTTGCTTAAAAAGTTATTATAGTTATTGCTGAGTTGACCCTAGGGTTTATTATTTTGTAAGCACCCACTATAAATGATTAAACAGTGACTATTAATTCAATATTTAAGTTATGATGTTATGATAGCGGGTCCACATACAGTTCTTTGAGTTTAGTGGGTTAAATCAATTGCCGCCTGCTGTTTGCTTTCATGTCTCCTACTGACTGTTTGTGTCGGATGACACAGCTGTAGTCCAGATGGGCTCTCTGTCCACCACAGAAGAATGGCAATGACCTGTGACACTAGTATAACAAAGTTTAAGTGTACAGTAAGCAGTAAGTTTTAGTGGGTTTGAGGAGAACACTGTCATTAGTCAATTTTAGCCTTAAAAGAATATGCCCTCACATTTTCCATTTCCTAATAAAACATGTTCAGAAAATCAGAGCTAAGAACGCAATTCCTCACTTATACCAGTATACGTGCAGCCAGTGGGCGAAGGATGGCTTCATGAATAAAAGTAATTCCACGGATGATGGCAATTATATTTTTTGATCCATGTTAGCATGTTTTTGGTACAAGATGAAAGCTAATTTTCATGTGTCTGTAAAGCTCAAAGGCATTTTGCACATGCAAAGCAAACCCCTGAGATTAAAATACTGTGGCGAATGGCCGGCTCACACAGGCTCTCCGCATGACGTTGGTATGTGCCAAGGTCAGGACGGCCAATGAGAAGAGCTGGATTTGCATACGGTGGTGTTGGGTTGTTGCGGGACTTATTACCATGTTGTGTTGGGCGTTACCAGTTCATTCTGTGTGTGTCGTTTATGTAAACAAGTGCTGTTGGGGATCTTAGGGGGGTGATAATGTGTGTGTTTGTGTGTGTGTGTGTGTGTGTGTTTGTGTGTGGGTGTGTGTTAATTATATACCGTGTACGAGATTACCTGTGAGATTAGTGGCCTGGCCGCAGTTGCAGCCGTTCAACAACCCTACAGGGGTCCTGTTCTCCTCTTTGGCTCCACCCACTGGGAAAGCGCTTCTTTTCTTTCAATAAAAAGAGCTACAATGTTTCCCACCACCTCGGCTGCATCTTTTCCAATGCCACAATATTATAATACGTTAGCATCTGCGCACAATTTTATTACTGTTTAGTAGGGGTGCTTGGAATGAAGTAATTGTGCTTCATTTCTAACATCTATGCATCAGTAAAATCAAGTTATTTATATATGACTATTGGTAGGGACCCTATACTTATTATTTAGAAATGATTTAAATGGGCTTTTTTAGACTGATTTCTCTTTTCTGACAGTTCTATCCCCTCCATGGCCAATTCTTGTTAGGCCCTTTGACCAAGTCTCATGCTAGCTGGAGGCGTGTCTAGGTGACAATTTGATGACGCATACAGCTTCTATAAAGAAACAGGAAGTAATCATGGGTTGTACATGATTTGATTGTTCACGAGTTGACTCGATGGTGTTCGTTCTGAAACATACTCCCAGATGGTCCGCATAACTTGTCTGTTTAGCATTAATTGTCATTAACTGTTGAAACATTGACTTTAATGTATATTTATTTCTATTTTTTAAGGCATATCTTGGGTTACACCCCGGTTAGTAGATTTGCATGTATGTGTTCGTGTGTCTGTGCACGTCACACTATTGACTGCCCCCTCAGTCACTTAGCCACGGTGCAAATTCTGCCAGATATGTAAACTACCTCATTACTGTTAACATGAACATGGGTTAGGGTAAACAATCTGAAATAACTCAGTGATTACTTTACAACTAGTCCAACCAGACAGGGACTAAGGTGAGGACAGAAAAAAGGCCGTCTGTAGGCATACATGCAGCTGTGATTGGAGACAGTAAAGAACGTTCTCACTGATGACTGGTCAGGTTAAATGAAGTGGATTACAAGGATTCCCTGCCAATGGCTCACAATGACACCATAACCACATGTTAGTCAGGTACTCTCTGCACCATACTGAATTGCATGGCATCAGATTCTTCTGCATCGCATCCTATCACACTGATTTTGTGTCACGTCATCCTGCATCAGAGTTTCGGTCATTTGTAATGTATCACATCAGTAGGTGCTTTACGTGTATCTTTAATGTATTAGATTTTTGGCAGTGCATCAAGCTGTATATCATATCTGCCTCAGTGATGGAACTGTGCATCCCTAGTGTGTGTGATACTGTGAGTTCTGTACGTCATGGAATTACATAATTGTCATGACTACGCAGTAAGATCTTAAACCCTTACCTGTCCATCGGTTCAAGGCAAGTTTGTGAAGATTTAAGCATGCAGTTCATATAATGCAAATTGGTCTTACAATTTTGTTGATGGGTGGTTAGACATAAGCAATATTAAAGGATAACACTTTACAATTATACTACTACACTCCTACAATTTGATGTTATGTGTCTAAGATGGAATGCAATAAATAAAATAAAAATAAAATGCTGCACAGAGGGTCCGAAGGAATTCTATTGGGAAGGAAGGTTAAGGTTACCAGGAACAATAAATGATAATAAATTTAGACTGACATGGGTAATATTTATTCTGCTACACATATAGAAGTAGTGTCTCTCAGTGGTGTCCTGCAGCTTGAATATTCTCGCACAGATCCTGCAGATTTTGAGGTAGGTGTGGAGGTGGAGTGACACAAGGACACGTGACACATGACAACAAATCATTCCTCTTGCCGCTGACCACGGTGCCTCCACACATGGAGTCGTTGGCCGTCTCCCCCAAGACAAAAGCGAGACTCGTCACAGATGATGACCTGCTGCCATTCAGAGTCACTCCATGAGAGTCTTTTGTGAAGTTGATTGTGCAGTTGTCTGACAATAGTGCTGGCACTAACAGGACGACTTATGGAGGACATCACTGCTCACTGAACGTCTGCAATCGTGGCTGGCGGGTCATTCCATGCATCTCAGGCTCTCTGTGGTTCGTGTTGGTCCTCCAGATCCTTTATATAGCTGGTACACGCCAACAGCATGCTACGGTAACATTCTTAAAACCGGTATGATTGCAATACGACAATTAGACCATCCCATTTCCTAGAACCCTTCGATGTACCCCTTTCTAGAACCCCTCTCCAACTCTTCTAACTGATCCAATCGCTTTTGAACTCTTCTCTCAGAGACATACTTAGCCTGAAAAGAATGCTACCAACACAACAGCATTAATCAGAAGGGAAAGTATGCACAACAGGACAAAGTTATATAGTCAGTCAGGTACAAAGACAAGGCTCCTCATGGCTTACGTGGCCAGATGTGAAACCTGAATCATTTACATGTCTCATGATGTCAGACCTACCCACCAAGTTTCATTCCTGTCGGTCGATTCCTTCTGGGTGCAACTTTTTTTAGATGATGAGTGTATTTTCACCCAGATGTAATAAGTGTAGGGCCATTGTTTCCATCTGAAAATAGTTTATTACAGTGGTCAAATGAAGGTATCTAACCCCTCCTTTAGTAATTCCATCTCAGACATAATGACAAATACTGGTCTAAGAACTCTGGAATGAAAGAGTTTGACGAGTGTTTTCGCAGTCTATCTGTAATATGCAGACTTTCATTTGCTTGCTGGACCGTGTCTGTCTGGACAAGAAAATGTTGCACGATGCTTCCAAGGTCCCGTAGCCAGGTGCAGGTGGAAACAAGACGGACAAGTGCTCAACACTCTGCCGTGTTAAAGGAGCATAGACAGACGAGGTGTTATGTACTTCCACCAGGCCTACGCCGAATTCCCGCTGTCTGTGAGGGCAGCCTGTTTTGGCCCATTTAACAAGGGCTGCAGATGAAGACAGACATTTTTTAGCGCAAACACGGCCAGTAAAATGTTTGCCTCTGTCTCCCTCTCACTCTGGACTTATATAGCTACTATAAAAGGAGCTGGGTGGCTGCAAATTTCAATCTGAATTTGATTTTTTGGTGTTGTTGACATTGCCTTTACGAGACATCTTGCCTTTTCCAAGGGGATACCACTAGGCAACAATTAAATGGAAAATGCTGGACCACTGCTATACTGAACTAGTGTTGCATAACAGTCTTAGAAGTGACCCAGTTCCTGACCAAGCACTATTACAGCAAAGCGCCTCCTCAATGCATCTTATTGTGTTCCATAGGTGGTGCACAAAATGACAAAAACAGGTAGGCTACCACTGATAGCAATGTTTCTCAATGTGTCTAAGGAATGTTGTTATGAGCCCACACGACCAAGCCTTCACATATACAAATGCATACCTACTGCAGATTTAGAATCTCGAGCCTTTCCTTCCTTGACACTCAAATATAATGAGCAAGATGTCGAAATGATGTCTGGAGTGACTTTTTTGGAGTAATGCAGTCTAAACATCTGGTTAACCCTGTTGCACACAAGTCTCTCTCAGGGCAATCAAGAGGATTCCAGAGGTTTTCTTCAATATTTTAAGCAAAGGATGCTGGATCAAATTCAAAACATTTAGCTAGCCTTAAGTGCACTGTAGTAATTAATACATGTTACTCAGAATTACTGCACACGGTTGTACCAATATAAGACTTTTGATATCAATTAATTCAAACAGAATTGATCTTTACTTGCACTTGGTTCCCTAAAACTACTGGGGTTCTAAAGGCATCTCATCTAAAATGCTTGCTGTTAAAGTGAGTAGCCAATATATACTGCTATGAATCTCATCCGCCATCACTGACCCCCTCTTTAACTTGACTACCAGTGCTGGAATAATATACACAAGACATTTATGCATAGTGAATAAACCAAACCCACGGCCCCCGTATGTACGTCAATGCAAGACGTGTCATGTCTCCCCGTGCTGGGCAGACGCATTGACTCACGCTAGCCTGGGGCCCGTAGCTGAAGCTTCGCCACAGCTATTCCCTGTCTGACCCCAACCATGGAGCAGCGGTGAACAACGCATTGTCTCCTTCCAGCCATGCAGGCCCAATTCAGACTCGGCCTGCAAGTGCAACAACAAACACTCTGAAAAATCTAGTTTAGACTGATTGATATTTTGGTGTTATGCTTAGGGTTCACTGAGAGAACTCTCTCACACCACACTCATCATTTCTGTCATGTTATTACTTACATGCTTTAATTTATTCAGAGACGGGACATACAACCTCATATAAGAAAATAGAAGGGTCTGTGTATTTGAGTTATTAAGGTGTAAAGTCAATCAAAGTGGTTAGAAGCACCATTCTAGAGATACTTGCCACAATTATTCTGAGTGACAGCAACAGGAACCAGAAGTCTAAAGTGTGTAATGCCACTGTAAAATAGTAGTTATAAATACATTGGCCAAGTTGGGGAGAGAATAAGATGTACATGTAGATCATGAATGAATGAGGGTACATATGCATTGCAAGGCAAAATGAAAAAAAAAAGTTTTTCATTTTTATCCTATCCATATTTTTTCCTATTATCAAATTTTAATATAAAATTTAGAAGACATGCAGTTTTACTAGTAATTTTTGTATAGTAAATACAATTTCTGTATTTTTGTTTTGCTGATCTTGAAACCCCTGGTTCAGAGAAATCATGGGTAGTAAGTTTATATACAGTGAATCAAAGAGCAGCTTCTGCTGAAACCCTTAAAGCTTGTCACCAGAACTGAAATAAAAACAAACACACAACAACAACAGCAATATTAATGATTATAATAATTCATAATCATATTTGTTTTATCAATTTTCATTATGTACAGTGATTGTTTATTTATTTTTCAAATGTTTCATTTATAAACAACTAATCCTTACTGTAGAGGCTGTTTTTAAGATAACGATTTAGATGTGTCTTTAAAATGTTGCAAACACAACACAACACAACGCCACTACACGCACATCGTGTATTGTACACACACGCAGGCTGTTTGACAAGGCACGCAACGACACACACACTGAAGTACACTGACACACACATACACTCGCGCACATCAATGCACACACACACACACACACACACACACACACACGCACGCACACACACACACACACACACACACACGCACACACACACACACACGTAGTATTCACCGCATGGGAAGCCGATTAAGAAGTGATGTGACTGACCCCACCTGTACATACCGTACAGTATGTCGACGCTCTGACCAGTGCAAAAGCGCCACCTATTGGTTTTTAAAGTGAAATGTTACTAAGGTAACATAATACCAAAAACAAGAACACTCTAAAGTCGTAAGGCAGAAGTTGGTTTAAAGTGTTTGAAGTGTTAGTTGAGTTCATTATATCGCTGTTATTTATGTAAATCAAACTTGTCTTTAAACTATTTTATATCAAAGTACTGGAGCATCCTGTGCCTCTCTCGGCTGGCCGCAGAAGCGGGGAAGGGAGCCATCAAAGTTCAATTTCATGTAACTAACAAAGCTGCTGTCCTTACCAAATGAGCAGCAGTGTTACTCAGTGTTAACAGCATACTCTGCTGTGCGGCAGGGCTAGTAGTGGCTGTCTAGTGTATACAGTAAAGATGTGTGGCTATGGGGGACCTACCTGGCTGTCTCTCAATTTAGCCATTTCCATTCCTGTAGGTAAGAGTGAAATGAGCCCCCCTAAACTGATCGTTATCATACTTTCACCTTCATTAGAGTAATACATATATTCTAAAATTATTTTAGACTTTTTGGCAGCCATTTTTTTTTACTTTTCCACTGTTTTTACCTTGTCACTGTTTTTATAATAATGAATATTTATTACTCTTTTAAATGTTTAAGTAACAGGACTTTTATCTTCACGCGCCTCTGACAGACGGTAACACGTCATCTAAATGCGCCACAACCTTTGCTAGCCGTGCGTGTCATAGCATCTTTTAGCTTTTCGCTTTTATAACTCACTTATAAGACAGTGGTTATGCAGAGAGCTACGAACTGCGTTTTGAAACATGGCTTTGTGCGAGTTTTGTATCCGATAAACGCAGGAAACGTCCCCGCTGTGACAAACGGAGGTAACACCTAAAGTCTGTGCTGTCCAGCCTGGTTAGCTAATACCTGTTGTATCAGGTCTCTTCTGCACTGTTAAGCTCCAGTTTGTGGAGGGAGAATATCAGGGTTAGAGCATTGGTGTCGCATGAAGAGAATGGAAATGCCTTAAAGGTTTTACTACACCACAGAAACATGCGCAGTGTTATTAGACTCTGAGAGTTAAGTAGATTAGCCAGCACTGCTAACCTGGAGGTAATGGGGGCGTTCCCCCCTCTAACACTGTTATCCTAGGGGCACTGAACTAAAACCCTTTACGGGACGTTTACAACGTTTTATGGTAATGAAAAGACATTGTGGCAAGCAGCAAACTTTATCATAGTGTCCGTCATCATGGTCAATATAGGGGTTTTGACTGTCCTGTGGTTAGAATCACTCTGTTTTCAGCTTAGAGAAAGTGGTTATCTGCCCTACAGTATCATTCTCTCTTTAATTTAGCATACATACTGTGATGACCATACACATAGTGATCACTTTACCTTGTTACTACATACACTGTCCATTTCATCAGGTCCTCTTATCACATAGCTGTTTGTTTAGTTCTACAGTTACAGACTGTAGTTCAATCAATGGTCAGGACCACCTCTATACAGGTATTTTGGTGGTGGACTATCCTCAGTACTGCAGTGACATTGATCTGACAGTGCATGCTGGGCTGGTATGAGTAGATCAGACCCAGCTGTGCACCTGGAGTGTTTGAACACTGTGTCTGATGTGTACCCTGTAGATGTAACGCTAGAAACGATGGCTCATCTGTGCTCCTCATCTTCTAGTCTTCCATCAGTAGTCAATTTCAGGCAACAGGATATTTGGGGGTGGTAGACTATTCTTAGTCCAGCAGTGACAAACAGTGTACTCCAATTTGAGCAGCTTTGCTGTGTTTGTGAATGATACACCACCCAAATTAGACCTGCTGAGTGGTGAGCTGGAACATGGATGAACGAGGATGGAATCACGGATGAAATCACGTTTGAGACTGCAGTTTTCATATAGTGCAATATAGGTCTCCTTTCAGACAAAGAGGTTCAAATGCATAGCACCATTTACTCTTCAGTCTCAATCCAGAGCTTAGGATGTTTCTTAAGTTTACTGCATGAGTTATCACTCAAGGACAGGTTAATGCATTGTGCTGTGTAAAAGAAGGTCTCTTTTGTGTGCTTGTTACAGTAAATAGCTCCGTCTTGTGCAGAAAATACACAGTCCTTCCCCCACCACGGGACAAAGAGGAAAAAGCCATGTTGGATAGCATGCTGCGGGTAGACCATGCGGGAGAATATGGAGCCAATCGTATCTACGCTGGACAGATGGCTGTCCTGGGGAGAACTCAGACAGGACCTCTTATACAGGTATAAAGGTTAATCAGATTAGCATACAAAAATCATATTTGCGTATCAAATCTCTAATATATTTTGTTTGCAGAATATGTGGGACCAAGAAAAAATGCATTTGCAAAAATTCAACGAGATCTTGGGAGAGAACAGGGTGAGACCCACATTGATGCTACCTCTGTGGAACATTGCAGGGTTTTTACTTGGTAAGTTTGATCCTTATTTAAGATTCTTATTGAACGGTATTACACAGTATGTAAGCTGGGTGGTGATGCAATGTTTCCAATATGGTACACCTAATGGCAATCAAATTACCCGAAATAGACTAGGCTTAACACAGTTTCCTTTCCTGTCCACAATAGGACAAAAGTTTATGCTTCAAGTTTCAAAGTATTTTGGATAGCAGGCTGGGCAGCCGTGAAGCCCGCAATAATAGTTTAGTACAGGAAAAAATGAACAACAGTCGGTTTACTAACAAGTTTAGAGTGGGTTCACTATAGAGCAGATTAAAACATATGGATGTTTCCATTTTATGAAACTATGGACAAATTCATGAGAGTTTGGCTTTTTGCCTTATTTTTATTAAGTAAGCGTTAACAGTCCGCCACAATTTTGAAGCCTTTAAAAGCAAAGGCATGTCAGCTGAAAACTTGCTGTATGTCTCACTCTGACTGCACTCACGTGATGCTCATTGTCATGGTAACAGCTGCAGTAAGTGGTACTCCTATAAGTGCTACTTATAGTTTACCAACCAAGACTGTAGTCCATCTGTTTCACTGCATTCTTTGCTGGCCCCTTTCACCCTGTTCTTCATTGGTCTTGACCACCACAGAACAGGTATTATTTGGGTGGTGGGTCATTCTCATCTCTACAGTAACACTGAGGCAGTGTGTTAGTGTGTGTTGAACTACTATGGCTGGATGAGACACAGCGTTGCCCCTCGAGTAATTAAACACCTCAGAGTCACTGCTGGACTAAGAATAGTCCACCAACCAAAACTATACAGCTAACAGCATCATGTGGGCAGTGATAAAGGACTAGAGAATGACCAACACAAACTGTGCAGCGGCTCTGACTTTACTTCTACAAGGTGGACCAACAAAGTTGGAGTGTCTACTAGAGTGGACGGTGAGTGGGCACAGTTTGCAAAACCACAAGCAGCACTGCCGTGTCTGATTCACATGTACCAGCACAACACACACTAACACACCACCACTGAGAATGACCCACCACCCAAATAATACCTGCTATGTGGTGGTCCTGCCCACTGCAGAACAGGGTGAAAGGGGACTAACAAAGTTTATGGAGAAACAAATGGACTACAGTCTGTATTAGTAAAACTACAAATTAGTCAACTAAAAAAAAATCAACTATGTGGTAAGTAGAGCTGATAATGGTGTAGAAACAAGGAGGTAGTGTTAATGTTATGACTGTTTAAATCTGTAAAAAGAATAATTTTAACTGAAATGGCAAAAATCAAAAAGCCAATCTAGGTCTTAATTTAACACTAAAGATCTTATACCAGTATTAAGGATCTCAGTTTATTAAACTTGGCAGTACATTTAATTTTGCTCCTGCTGATTTTTTAAAACTGCTTTTTGGTAACCAGCTTAAAAAATTAAGGGGACAAATAGAAAATCACTAAAATCATATGGACTAAGTAGCAAATAAATATATTAACAGTTTCTGTTATTAACCATATTATATAATTCTGAATAAGTAATCTCTGCATTTGTAGGGGCTTCCACAGCACTTCTGGGTAAGGAAGGGGCGATGGCCTGCACTGTGGCAGTGGAGGAGAGCATCTCTGAACACTACAATAGCCAAATCAGAGCACTAATGGAAGCAGATCCAGAGAGATATACAGAACTATTACAGGTATGAGATTAAAGTCTACATGTGTTTATACCAATTTGATATACTGTTACTGTTCACTGAATTGTATTTCTACAAGCTTTTGAATGTGAGTTAATTAATAAATTCATCATTTTAACTCGATCAGCTGATTAAGGAGTTTCGTGATGATGAGATGGAGCATCATGATACTGGTTTGGAACACAACGCAGAATCGGTGAGTGTTCCCTTCAGTAAGCTGGTCTCATTCTAAATGCTAACCATTTATCACATTTATGACTGAATTTGAGTTGCTATATTGGTACATACACTAGCACTTTCTTGTCTTTGTATTTACTTCAGGTTCCTGGCTATATGGTTTTGAAGACTGTAATACAGGCCGGCTGTAAGGCAGCTATTTATATCTCTCAGCGTATTTAGAGGCACATTTCTGTGCTCTTTGTTTCAAATAAATGTACAGTATTATTTTGATTCTGTTTTAAAATGTAATGCGAAATGTTGAGGTTGCACTTTCTTCATCAAATATGGTACATCATTTTGGCCATATGGTAAATTAAACATCTACAAAAAAAAATCACTAGTTTTCTATGCTGTTGTCTCTTTGTTATATTATGTATGCATGTTTATGGACTCAGCATTGTGTTCAGCCAGAGGGATGACCCAACAGAGAAATTTTGGCAGTTTATTACATAAAGCTGATGGTATTTAAGCTAATTAGAGAAACTGCATCAACTATCTGACTACCTTACTGTGGGAAATGTGCCACCTAGTGGTTACCAAATGTAATAATCATGTTTGCTGAACAGGTGACACATTTAGAAAAGCATTTTTTTTTTTTAAATAAAGATTTTTTTACGCTTCTTGCTGTGCATCATGATTTTCTGCTGTGAATGATGATTATGCAATCAGTCATAACTGTGCATGAGATCAGCTGGTCTACTGATTAAGCTGATCTTCACACATTTCCAGAAATAACAATCCTAAAAAAGGTTTTTCCTTTCATTTTCTTTCACCAATCATATTTTTGTCATCTTTTCATCAATCTTGTGATGTTTTTCCTCATTGTTCAAGTCTCAGAATGTTTCCTCTCAGTGTTTTGGTAAAAACTGTGTGGCGGATTTTCATATTTGAGAACAGACACATAAGGTTAACCCGCTATAAGTCTGATCATACTCATAGTGTCCCTGAAAATAGCTTGTTTACTACCACACCAAACAATGACAAATAGGAAAATAATGTTTTCTGTCTTTTTATCTCAGAACTCTTTGCTAAGTGAGTAAAAAAACAAGAAGTCCAGACCAATCTGAAAGATACACAGTATTAACATGCTTGAATGTATGTCACTATAAGCCCTCTCTGCTTTGCCCTAGCTAACACATGTTTCAATACTTGGATGACATCACCCTGTAACGATACGACACACTAGGCTGAACTACCAGTGCACCTCTCTCCACATATAAATAAACATGACGCACACCCTCATAAATCACCAATGCCTCCTTTAGCTCCTGTTGCAAAACACTCCATAAATTCTGGCAGGTTTGAGAGCCGAACAAACAAAAGCGTTTTAAGTGAGCCGCTGCACTGATAACGTTTTAGTATCACATCATTGACAGCTTTCCCACTCTTTTGAGGTGCTACATTCCTGGGCAAGATGTGTTTATTTTTCACATCTCAAACATGAGCCAGCTGCACACACATATCATTGTAAGTTAATCTCTTGGCTCGTTCTACTAAAGGGTGTGAATAAGCACCACAGGAAAAACAATGTTAAGACATAATTGCAATCAATCAATTAGAACCTACGATAGAAGTCCAGCCTGAAATTAAATTCTGGTTAAATGTTCTTCCCTGATTATTGTTTTTATCCCCCTAATTTTAGAGTGTTAAATAGGGGGTTAAATATTTAGCTAGTCATGTGTTTTTTAAACTACTGGGCACATAGCCTTAGTCAGGCATGGCATGAAGCCTGCAACAGTATGTATTACATTAAAACTATTGGCTAATGGAAGGCTGAGAAGGACACCTGCTTTGAATATCTATCATAAACCTCAGTAAACAGTGTAGTTTGAATATGAGACTATTATTTGTGACTGGCATAAAGTCTAGTCAGTGTGCCCATGAAATTTAATGTGATGTAATGAGTAATATAAAAAGTGATACACAAGCCTATATGAACTATACGAGCTGTGAACTGTGTTTGATGGTGCTATCATTATTCTTATGTTCACATATATAGGAATAAAGATGAGATCTATCATTTGATTATTTATTTAATCTAGCGAGCAAGTAATTTGAAAGGGGCCAAATAATAAAATGGTCTTTACTGAACAATAATCTGCATTACCTTAAAAAATAATAATAATTTAAAAAAATTTAAAAGCTTTCAAAAGGAACTTTTGCTGATTTGTACTTATGTTTCTGGATACTTCAGTCATTGAGGTCTGAACACAATCATTCAGAATGGTTTGATGTGTAAAGTGATATCCTTGAGAAACGTTATGAATCAAAATTGTTCACAATAGTGGTGATGTGAACCAGATGTCAGAAACGCTAAGCTTAAAAGAAACTAAAAGGAAGTTATTGGATGCAAATGCATTACCTGGTTCATGAGACATTGTTTTGTGATAATTATGAGGAAAGGTTTTATCCTAAAATGTGTTTTTTAATCCATTAATGGTAAAGAGATACATGCAGGGTGCACATGACCTAGAGAGATGAAAGAAAGCTGAGTAAGGGTATGCATGCACTGAGACATCTAATTACTGAGCTCCCTTTATCGTATCTTAATTTCATCATTTTGAAAATGCACTTAATTATACATATGTTGGTACACAAGCTAGTGCATTGGTTGGGAGATCATTTTATATTTGCATTATAAAAAAGTCTAAATACATACATATATATTCGCTGGTCATGTCCACAAAGAGCTAGGTATTCAACTTAGTCCAGCAGGTTTGAAATTTGCAGAAATTAAAAACATCCAAAAATCTTCACATGGTGACTGCACAAACTGTTGCACAACTCACTTTCAGGATGTACTTACAGTTAAGCAATGGGTACATTATAAATTTTAACTATAGCGTCAAATTATTAGTATTTAATAGAAGTATCATGGTGCAAGCCTTTAAAAATGTAGCAAGACTAGATGAATGTATTTGGCCAAATACAAAATAAAACCACAGGTGATGACTCCATGCGCCCTACAGGTGCTAATAACAGTAAACCATAAAATTAACATCTACATTTACTTTGTGGATTTGGGCATGGGGCTCATTTCAAAGTAGCACAATGGTATCTGCATGGCTGTATGCCCAACTATTCTTTGGGGTCTGTAGCAGTACACGCCTTTGCCTAAATTCACCCCTCACAAGAATCCGCTCATATATCGACCAGGAAATCAGCAACAAGAATATAAAAAGGGCTGTAAAAAAATTCTAACTGGCATGGTACTGCATCTGTGAAAAATCATCGCCATAAATTTCGCAAGCATAAATCCACACCACTCATAAAAACTTTCGGATGCAGATCATTTTGTTTCTTGGCATCAGCTGGTGTGACCGTTAATCAGGTGCTTAATTTCTCAAACTCGCACTGTGACCAGTCAGGTTGGCAATGGAGTAGAAATGCTTCTTTATTTTTTTATATTTATATAAATATGTATGTATATATGCTGTAAAAGTATTCTTGACAAATAAAGGTTTTGGTATAAAAATGGGTGGCTGAATACGTTTTGCTTTGGAAAACATGCATTCATGTTATTTAGAAGTACTTTATTTTTCTATGTTTTTTAAATATTACACCCTCATTGTCAAAAAATAAATAATAAATAAATAGCTGCACACAGGAGAAACGAGCCGGCAGGAATGTAACCTGGTGGATAGTTTTTACATCATGAGACATTTCATGCTCGATGTGATATTAGCAAGGATGGGCCTTATCACTGTACTTGACTGACTATATGCGGTCATCCTGTTGCATGCGCTTTCCATTCAGACTCACTGTTGTGTTGGTAGCGTTGTCTCTCCTTTGCAAGTGAAGTATGCCTCAGAGAGGAGTTTAAAAGTAGTTTGGGTATATAGTGAAGTTGGAGAGGGGTCGCATCGTAGGAATTCAGGAAACGGGATGGTCTTATTGACGTACTGCGCACCATACCAGTCGTGCAGAAACAGTGGTGTGAAAAACAGTGTGTGTTTGCCCCTTCATGATTTCTTATTTTTTTGCATGTTTGTCAGTCTTAAATGCTTCATCAAACAAAAAAAACATTAGTCAAAGACAAACACAAGTAAACATAAAATATAGTTTTTAAATGAAGGTTTTTATTAATAAGGGAGAAATCCAAAATCTACATGGTCCTGTGTGAAAAAGTGTTTGCCCCCCAGTTAAAACATAACTGTGGTTTATCACATCTGAGCTTAATTTCTCTAGCCACACCCAGGCCTGATTACTGCCACATCTGTTCTCAATCAAGAAATCACTGAAATAGGATCTGCCTGACAAAGCGAAGTAGACCAAGTTAGACATAATGCCAAAATCCAAAGAAATTCAGGAACCAAATGAGAAAGTAATTGAGATCTATCAGTCTGGAAAAGGTTATAAAGCCATTTCTAAAGTTTTGGGACTCCAGAAAACCACAGCGAGAGCCATTATCCACAAATGGCGAGAACGTGGAACAGTGGTGAACCTTCCCAGGAGTGGCCGGCCGACCAAAATTACCCCAAGAGCGCAGAGACAACTCATCCAAGAGGTCACAAAAGACCCCACAACAACATCCAAAAACCTGCAGGGCTCACTTGCCTCAGTTAAGGTCAGCATTCATGACCCCACCATGAGAAAGAGACTGGGCCAAAATGACCTGCATGGGAGAGTGCTAAGACAAAAACCACTGCTGAGCAAAAAGAACATTAAGGCTCGTCTCAATTTTGCCAGAAAACATCTTGATGATCCACAAGACTTTTGGGAAAAAGTGAAGACTTGCTGTGATAAATGGAACCATGAATTCTGCTGTCTACCAAAAGATCCTGAAGCAGAATGTCTGGCCATATGTTTGTGATCTCAAGCTGAAACAAACTTGAGTTCTGCAGCAGGACAATGATCCAAAACACACCAGCAAGTCCACCTCTGAATGGCTAAAGAAAAACAAAGTGAAGATTTTGGAGTGACCTAGTCAAAGTCCTGACCTGAATCCTATTGAGATGCTGTGGCATGACCTTAAAAAGGCAGTTCATGCTTAAAAAATCCTCCAATATGGCTGAATTACAACAATTCTGCAAAGATGAGTGGGCCAAAATTCCTCCACAGCACTGTGAAAGACTTATTGCAAGTTACCGTAAACGCTTGATTGCAGTTGTTGCTGCTAGGTGCGGCCCAACCAGTTATTAGGTTTATTTATGTTTACTTGTGTTGTCTTGTACTAATATTTAAATTTGATTTATGATCTGAAACATTTAAGTGTGACAAACATGCAAAAAAATAAGACATCATAAAGAGAGCAAACACTTTTTCACACCACTGTATTACCATAGCATACTGTTGGTAAGCCATTTACTGAGAAAAGGACAAAAAAGAAAATCTGTTTCCAGAAAGGATAAATTAATATCTCTGACAAACTGTTTTTAGTCGGTTGTTGAGGCATCACTCGATTCTGCCGTTATTCTTACACCAAAAAATGAGTATGTCTGACTTTTATATGTCCGTGTTTTTCAGATTGTGAACTGCCACTGGTTGAAGAACATAGGACTATGCCTTTACTTAAAGCAGCCTGTCACATAGAAATAAATTCTTAATGAATTAGTGATGTGCTATGGCATGCTGGCCTGAGGTTTCTGAGAAACTCAGAGCCTTCAGTAGAATGCAGAACCTTTGTACATTTTCATATCTGGGCCATTCCATGAACAGACACGTGAGATGAACAACAGAGCATTGTCCATAAATAGAACAGAATTTCGTCCTCCACAAAGCAGTGTCATGTTTGCACAGAAAATGACATCATTTTAGCCTTTCTAAAGTAATTTACGTTTTTTCAAGGACTAAACATGGTAAGCTGCTAAAAGTGAACCTTAATCAACTGGGTAACCAATTTACATCAAATAAATTAATTCAAATTAAGAAATAAAAAATGAGAGACAAAGTCACACTGAACAGTTCATCTTAGCAGAAAATGATTCATATGTGGTAGATAGAGCACAGGACACAGCGCATTTTCTGAGATTGATCTTAACACTAGGATGCTTTTGGGGAACTGAGGTTTGCAGTGAAAGTCTCTACTGATACTATAAATCTAGGTATTCAATGAATTCACTCTCAGAGCTCAGTCACTGAACAGAAAACTATATTTGATTTATTTTTGGTTGACATTCCTTTTGCCATGACATTCTGTAGTTAGAGTTCACTGTAGAATGTGTAGGTCACCAATACTAAATACCTACAATACAGTACTTAACTGGTGACTCCAAAATGAATCATTCTGATCTACATGCAATCATCTGTTACATTCTGTACATGTAAAAGTGCAATTAGCTTATGCCTGTTCCAATGTCATGCTATAGCTTCATCACTCACAAACATGACAGCAAAATTCACATGTAATGTAAGTGTAATTTGGAACAGGTGAGCACATGAGCAGACGTATGGTTGTTTATCTTTCTGAGTCATGTCGCTGTTCAGGGAGCAAGCACTTGCGTTGGCACCTTCAGCGGGCGCATTACAGATCAGCTGGGGCAGCTTATGTGGGGTGCCTGGGAGCGGCATGACCCCAGCAGTCATCAATCACTGGCCATGACAGCAAGGGTGGCCGCTACAGCATGACTCCAAGGCCACGTAGCTACTTGCCTCTGTCATGAGCCTCAGCAGGCTCTTGGAGCTATTCGGCCAAGCATTTGATGAGGCCCCCCATGGCCCAGTTAGGCAACTGGTGATCACCGCAGACCCCTGCAGATGGATCTCACTGTGGTCTGAAACGGGTGTCCGGACACATGCAGGTAGGACTGCTGAGCTCCATCTCTTGTGCTTTGAACTGAGAATGGTATGAGAGTAGATCTCCTTGCATGAACATTCAAACTGCGCCAATCATCAAAGATCATCCCAGGCTCCTAACAGTGGGTGAGAACAAGTGTATTGTAATTGCATTCCTACAAAGCTGTCACAATACAGAGGCACAGGCAAGCCCGAGGGAGATCATCTGCAAATACCCCTCTTCTAAGCCCTGCACTTGCAGTAGAGCCTAAGCATCAGGCCAGTTGTTTTCTTTGGGTGTTATATCACTTTTGAGTTGTACAGAGCTTGCCAGACCATCAATCCACTGAGTGCTTGGTGGATTACAGAAGGTTAGTATGTCATCCACCATAATGCCAGACTTTGGTTTGGTCCTAAGCAGCCATGCCACCTGTTACTCTTCTGTCGTGGCCATCTTGCACTTTACACCAGTACTCCAAAGCCTTGGATGTCAGCTCCAAAGACTGACGCCTATAGTCATGCTATGCTTCTCAGCAAACATCATTAAGCCGTGAACGGGCTAGTCACCTTCTCCACTTCATTTGTATTTCTCTGGTCACAACTGCAGTTGAGCACTAGTGACAATCATGACTGTCGTAGATCTTTAGATTTCGCTACCCTCACAAGCTGTTTGAAGTGATCTGCATTAAATGGCCTTATCATGTGTCTACGTTTAGCTGTTGATTGCGACCTTCTCGCATAATGGAGTGCTGAAAATCCAAAGTGTTACGATTCTTAGCAGTGTGGCATGCTTTGAAGGATGTCAGCTGAGAAATGTGCTTGCCTGCCTTCAGCTTCTAGTGTGGTGATGACATCCATACACAACACCATAGACAAAGTGCTAGTAATGTGCCACCACCCGGCTCCTCTGTGTCAGCAGATGACCTTGAGATGCATTTTGGAAGGCACATTCCAAACTAAATAATAAACCTATGTCCAGTTAATTAATCGTTCAGCTCTGATGTGCTAAAATATGTGTAAACTGATGCATATCAGTGTAATTACTGGACAACAGTTGAAAACTGTTCCATTGCAAAAAAAAAAACCTACTCCTGAAATACCCATTAATGCCCCTTTCAAATACAATGCTGCAATCCGTTCAGAAAGCATTGATCCTTGGTGATGTCTCCAAACCATTATCTAAACGATCAAGTTAGGCCATTACTCTAAAACATAAAGGTGAATTTTTGTGTGAGAAGAACCACTGCTGCGTGTATTTTTTATTTTATAAAGCTTGTTTACACTCACATTTCTAATTAAACAAATAGTTCTAAAGAACCATCCGCGGAACGTTTTAAGGAAACAAAAAAATGCCTGCTAGAATCCTTTTATCACCTTTATTTTTAAGAGTGTAATGTCTTAAAAATACAAAGTTGAATTACTCGTTAAATCATCCCAACTTGGATTTCTGGACTTTTTAAAAACTTTTTTTTAAATGAGAATCTTTATGTTTTAAGAGTGTAGCTGTGCACTGAAAAATACAACTGCTTTTTTGTTGTATTCCCCTTTACGGCTGCCTCTTGTATTCCCCTTTATGGCTGCCTCTTGTATTCCCCTTTACGGCTGCCTCTTGTATTCCCCTTTATGGCTGCCTCTTGTATTCCCCTTTATGGCTGCCTCTTGTATTCCCCTTTATGGCTGCCTCTTGTATTCCCCTTTATGGCTTCCACTTGTATTCCCCTTTATGGCTCCCTCTTGTATTCCCCTTTACGGCTGCCTCTTGTATCCCCCTTTACGGCTGCCACTTGTATTCCCCTTTACGGCTGCCTCTTGTATTCCCCTTTACGGCTGCCTCTTGTATTCCCCTTTACGGCTGCCACTTGTATTCCCCTTTACGGATGCCTCTTGTATTCCCTTTTACAGCTGACTCTTGTATCCCCCTTTACGGCTGCCACCTGTATTCCCCTTTACGGCTGCCTCTTGTATTCCCCTTTACAGCTGCCACTTGTATTCCCCTTTACGGATGCCTCTTGTATTCCCCTTTACAGCTGCCACTTGTATTCCCCTTTACGGCTGCCTCTTGTATTCCCCTTTACGGCTGCCACTTGTATTCCCCTTTATGGCTGCCTCTTGTATTCCCCTTTATGGCTGCCTCTTGTATCCCCTTTACGGCTGCCTCTTGTATCCCCTTTACGGCTGCCTCTTGTATCCCCCTTTACGGCTGCCACCTGTATTCCCCTTTACGGCTGCCTCTTGTATTCCCCTTTACGGCTGCCTCTTGTATCCCCCTTTTACGACTGCCTCGTGTATCCACCTTTATGGCTGCCTCTTGTATCCCCCTTTACAGCTGCCACTTGTATTCCCCTTTACGGCTGCCTCTTGTATTCCCCTTTACGGCTGCCACTTGTATTCCCCTTTATGGATGCCTCTTGTATCCCCTTTACGGATGCCTCTTGTATTCCCCTTTACAGCTGCCACTTGTATTCCCCTTTACGGCTGCCTCTTGTATTCCCCTTTACGGCTGCCACTTGTATTCCCCTTTATGGCTGCCTCTTGTATCCCCTTTATGGCTGCCTCTTGTATCCCCCTTTACGGCTGCCACCTGTATTCCCCTTTACGGCTGCCTCTTGTATCCCCTTTACGGCTGCCTCTTGTATCCCCCTTTTACGACTGCCTCGTGTATCCACCTTTACGGCTCCCACTTGTATTCCATTTTGACCAATAGAAAATACCAACAAATTACTAACCCGCAACTGATCAGAAAGAGCAGATCCGTAATTAGCTTTTACTTCCACATACAATTCACTTTGTGCCTATGAGTCAAAAAAGAAGAACCAGTACTTAATTCTGACCTGGTGCTTTTTGAGGCATTAGCTGTGCACTGTTGACTGTTACTGCATGCCTCTTTGACCAAATTTGACATAATTCTCAGATATAAGGAACATGATGTAGCTCAGAAAAACAATTTCAACTTTTTAAAGGCTGTGTACTTCATAGTTATGGCTGATGTCATTGTAATGCTTTTTGAACAAATCCTAGAGCGGTGAACGTGTGCGTGTTTCAGGTCCAGCGAGAAGGCTTGCCTATTGATCCGTAGAGCTAAGGTGTCTTGCCAGCTTCTGCAAAAATCTGTTGAAGCAGATATCAAAGAAATAAAAGACCAGCAATGCCATCTAAACGCTTTTTTTCTAAACATTCTGGCTTGTTTTGAAAAAAAAATGTATGAAGGATTTACACCATTTTTTCTCAGTTTTTAAGCGTTTTGAGGTCTGCTTAACAGATTGTTGCAGTGATTTCTGGGAAGACAGAAGGAGGTTTGCGTGCTTTTGAATAGAGAAAGAATGAAAAGCTTTTTAAGCTCAGTAGATCAAATTCAAAAAGCAATGTCACTGGATGACTTGTTTAGACATTTCTTTACTGAAATATTTTCACATATGTGAAATATTTTCTGGCAACACTTTAAAGCAGCCACAGATCTTAACACGATAAAAATAACATTTCATAAACACCATAAAACTTGAAAATAGCTTATGTCTAAAAGTAGCTGTTGTAAAAGTTAAAACATAGACAGCATTAATCTGTCTGAAGATATACTTCATAATTTTGAGAAATGTTTATTTGAAGACTGGTAACTTTGCCACTTGTATTATAACAAGCAAGCAAATTAAAATACTGTTAAACAGGCTCCTTTCTTAATAATGATGTGTATTCCTTCCTTTATAAGCCACTTCATTTATGACTGCAATTTAAAGGGTAGCCAGCAAACAGTTACTTCTGCGGCAACTAAATGTGATAAGCCAAGTAAAATGGGTGAGAACATCTTCTACACCAAGACTTTTTGACCACATCTGAAAGATAAGACAAGTTTCACAAATTTAAAGGTCATGGTTTTATTCACATTCTATTTAGAGGGAACCTAGGTCTTAATTAGAGATTGGTATTGTTATTTATCAAGATATAGCAACGGGGTGGCTTTCTTGGTTTCCCGTTTGATCTCAACATTGATTAAAAAGCTTTTTAATCTGCTGTTTGTGCTGAAACCAGGCACGATAACATCCAAACAGAAAACTGTGAGGATTTGACATTCTTAAGTATGAAACTGTTGGTTTGTCGGGTTGGACAGAGTGCGGTGCCTGAGGTGGCCTCCTCTCCGTGTCACAGCGTGTATGTGTGTTCGCTCCGCTGAGCATGCTTCAACAGTAGGTGCTCATTAATGACTTTGATTAATGTTAGGATGGTGTACATTTCATTGATGAGAATCTTAGAGGCCAGACCCAGCTTACAGCTATCCTAGATCAGTTTCAAACACTCCTCCCTGTCGTCAGTCTGTGTCATTCAGCCTACGGTAAAATATACTTTGGTTCTTTTGTGTCATAGGACTCACAAATGACAAGACAGCAGTTGCATATACTATAGTATATGAAATATTGCATGAGTTCTATAAGACGATTGGCATTTTCACAATGCCTTGACAGAAATGTATTGTTCAATTTGATCTCAATGTAACACTCTGAATTGTTTTAATTAAGATTTCATATTCATATTTAAGAAACTTCTTAGTTTCTGCACGGATAGTTAATAATTAATAATTAGTTGCCTTGGGTTATGGCTACATATGACATAATACATAAGAACTGCTTATGAATAATTTGTATTACTTTTAATGGGAGTATATTTCCAGATCTGAAATAGGATAGGAGAAGATATCAGTGCAAAACTTCCTTTTCCAAGTTGAGTTTAGTTTCCTCGGGTTGTTCCTTTTGGTTAACTGGTGGACGAGCCTTTAAAGAAGAATAAAGAACAGAATCCACTTTGCACTATTGTTACGGTCACTGTTAAACTTGTTCCCTGAAGAACACCAGTACATAAAGACTTCTTGCCACTTGAGTGGTTAGCTAGGCACTGTTTTTGTTGGAGCGAGCAGGACCCACTGACCTGTTGCATACCATGTATCTGAAAGGCTGTGCAGGTATTTCAGCCATGTAGGTGTTTAAATCAAAGCTGAGCTAAGCCTTTAGTGAGGGAGGGGTTGTTGTGGGACCCAGTTAGGTGGGGAGGAGTAATCTTTGAAATATGGTTGGTAGAGTGCCTGTTATCTTTTCTTCCCGGCATCAGACGTCCAGCCTTGGTGGGTCATTTACAGCCCTGAGCTGGCACTGGCTCAAAGGGGATGCTGGGAAATGCAATCCATATGGTGGCACTATAAAGCCTAGCACTGAGCACATCCATAGTCCAAGATCCACTCAGGACTCTTCAAAAAACATCAATTCAGTAACTGCCTCTCCCGTAGCGACCGTGGTGGTCCGCTGTAGAGAAGAATCCTCCAGAGATCAAGGTGACCAGGGCCGGCTGCTTTAAGGGGTAGGTTCACTTTGCTTTGAAAAATACAGCTGGTTTTGTGGTTTTGTACTTTATCATTGTTCATTACTAGGTACAGTAAATAAGTCAACGGAGAAGACCTTTTTATGAACTCAGGCATTACATCTTTACAAGTAGTTCATTGATTCTTGTCTTCAAGGAGGTCCTGCTGGAACTGATATGCGGATTCTATGCCATGTGATATTCCTGGTTATGCTGGGGGGCATTTCTTGCCAAAACAACCGCAATGCCAAGCCAAGTGGTAAACCAGCAAAAAAAGCCAGCAGCACCCAGGCAGCTGAGGTTGCCCAGCATGCCCCAGATGAGGACTTGCAACCTGGACCAGGAGCTGCAGCCAGCTCCAGCAAGGACACCAGCCCTGCGGCTCGTGGAGGGACACAGCAGGGAGCATCCACCACCAAGCCGGTTGAAGACATGAAGCTGCACTTTCTTAAGAACACGCTGGCAACATGCAATGATGGCACAGCAGCTGGGTGAGAACACACCTCAGGCATCCTCACCTCAGAATGAAGATTTATTTAAGGTCAAAAGATTAGATTAACCGGATTAACCCTTCAGCTCCAGGCTTACTATTCAGTTATTAGTACTAAGACGTATTATCTAGTAACACGCATGAATGGCAAAGTTAACATGATAAGGCAAATATGTAAGTTGTGTAGTTCTAAGACTCAAAGAGCAAAGTCTGGACCCTTAAACTAGATTTTAGGGGGTTAACAAACTGTAGCTTTTCAGCACCAATTATCAACTTCACAAATCATTGCTACTTTAGCCAACATTGATTTCATTTGCATTTTTGCAACAGTGTGTAACCTGAACTACCAATTAACTATAGGCATGATTTTAGATGTATGTGTCAATGTATAATGTAAAATGTAAAATATTTGCTCAATGACAAAAGACATTGGACAACGAACATTAGAAAATATCCCAATATGGCTATGTTCTCTGTATGCCATCCATTCTTAACCCTATCTATATTTATTTGGGGTGTATAGGTTTTACCTAAAGGAGTTCAAAGGAAGCAAGAGGTGGCTGATATTTCTGGAGGGTGAGTATTTAAAACTAAGTTAATTTTTGACAAGGAGAGTCACCAGGCTGAAATGCACTGCTCAGCGTTATTTTGATTTGTGGTCATCTTCTTAGACACATGTTCTTTTTGCTTTTTTGGAGCGAGTTACATCGTGTTGCTTCACTTCTATTTAGATATGAGATTTATGGTGTCACCACCAGGCAAGAAAAGCAACCTGCCATGAACCTGGATTAACTCTCCCATTACAATAATAAAAGGAGGAAGCCCTGATGAGTCACTAGGGTTAAGGGTATAGCTTTTTACTGGGAGTATACTTTGGACATGCACTGGTGCTTATGTTTTGTAGGGTAGTGTAGCTTTGTGTAATTTAGTCATGTGTTTATTGTTGACTGATGTCCTATTATACTGAAACAAAAGCAGGTTTAAGTGGTTTTATCGTGCTGAATTGACATCTATGGTGTTAAATATTAAAAATATTTTTTTCATTCCCTGTCTAGAACTAAACTGCAGTGCCACTAGCAATTTACATATGCTTAGGATTAATCTCTGTTTATGATTAATCATTTTACCAATGCTTAGGAATCTGGATCTGCTTATTTACTTTATTTAGCACTTTAAGGGGTTAACACGCTTACACTTCCCTGCATGCCTAGTGCTGGTTTTACTGCCTAGATGATGCAGGTGGTCCATACTTTAAAAGCCTGCACAAAAGCTTAACTGCGGTATCCTTGTCAAACCGGATGTGTGGCTAATATTAGTGAATTATTTTTAGGTGGTTGGTGCTGTTACAACAAAGAGACCTGCGATTCCAGATATAAAAATATCCCTCGCCTCATGAGCTCAGTGGACTGGCCACAGACACGCAAAGGTAGGCTGGCATCAGTCAAAACAGCATTTCTTGTAGTGCAAACTCCTAATATCCAATTTAAGATGTGTATGTAGCTGAATGTTTGGTGCTGTGATGCTTTCTAGGGAGTGGAATTCTTTCTGCACAAGCTGATGAAAATCCTCACTGGTATAATTCCAACATTGTGTAAGTTCCTTCATTGCAAGAAACCTAGTGACTCAGAGCATGCCTTATTTCATGATAACACCTGACTGAATTTTGCTTGCAATCTGTGTGCAGGTTCGTGCCCTACTGCTCTAGTGATGTGTGGAGTGGTAACAAGCCAGCAACAAAGGCCAAACAGGGGAAAGAAACAGGTGATTTTTTTAAATTAGGAATTTCACAGCTTTGTTTTTCTAATGTTGTGTAATGCAAACATAACTATTGAGGTGTCTAGAAACCTTGTAGAGAAACCCATAACCAATCTCAGATGCTACCATAAGCATTTTATTTACTATCCAAAAGGACAAGCTTTTATATGTAATGTTAATGACAGCAAAATATATAGAATAGTGTATCAAACAGCTGTGATTCGATTTGCCATGAACTGGACAGGTTTCTGTATCTAAGCGACATCAATGTTCAGACACTTTGAACAGTTATGCCAAATTTGGTGAATACCTTCTGTGGCACAATCATCACAATCAATCACAAACAAAAATGTGCAATCTGGAACATCCTGAATTGTTTTCAAATGTCTTATTTCCACTTTTACTTTCGAACTAGGTAAGAAAATGTACCAGGAAATGTTTATTATCATAGAACCGTTTTCTGCTTCTACATTGTAAAGAAAGAAAGATAGAAAGAACGAAACAAAGAAGGAAAGAAAATGGAAAGATCTAAACAGCTTTACACTGGAACACATTTCTTATATGGTCTCTAACCGTTATTGCAAACCAACAAAGAAAACTCTTTTATTGTACAAGACTAGATGTCCACTTTTGACAGCCATTAAATAGAATGAAACATGTTAGCCATCTAAAGATTATATAATATGTCTCATTATATGTCTCTGCTCTATGTCAGAATACTCCTTCATGGGATCTGTGATCATTCGTGAGATGATCAAAGACCTTGCATCAAAAGGACTGAAACAGGCCAAGGTTGTGATGCTGGCTGGAACCAGGTAAGTGCTTGCTCAGAGCCTTCAAATAATTGCATTCATGACGATGACGAATGAAAAACTATCAGGCTGGTCTGTGTATGCATGTATCCAATATGGAACTGAATCATCTAAAGACTGGGAATTAGAATGACTTAAATTAGCTGTCAGGATGCATTAAGATTTTATATTGCTGGTAACAACAGAAGCCGAGGCATTAGATCAGAGAGATGAAAACCTATCCCCATGTATGGACCAAACCCCTTGTTGGCCCAGTTTGACCACACCACTGCCTGCACACATAACACTGACTGGGATTCTATTTTCAGCCCATCCTGTCATCTACCATAAAGATGTATACTGCGGCTTGTGATGCTATGGACAATGACATAATACCTATATATGTCCTGCCATGAAGGGAGAGTTCTAAAGATTCCTCTGGGGTTAGTAGTGCATTCGGTTGGCCTGTTGCAAGTGCCAATAAAGAACCCACAGTCATGCCTGCAGTTACATATTAAATATGAAAGCCATCGCTGCACACAAAAGACAACCCCAGTCAGTTTCCTGTGTCAGCCAGGGTGTTGTTTGGCTCTGGTTTTGTCTAAAAAAAGATTTTTAACAGAATAGTTTTCTTCCTACCAACAGTGCTGGTGGAACAGGTGTGCTACTCAACATTGAGAAAGTGGCCAGTCAGCTGGAGCAGCTGGGGGCGGATGTGCAGGTCCGTGGCCTGGTCGATTCTGGATGGTTTCTGGAAAGCAAGCAGCAAAAGGCCCCTGACTGCCCAGATAGCGTCTCTTGTTCTCCTGTTGATGCTATTAAGAAAGGGATCCGGTAAGATGTAATGGTCATGCATTTCTTTCTAAACATTGGAGCTACACGTGTGTACAAAGCTCTTACTTACAATATCTACTCCATTTTTCTTTTTTTTATTTTAATGACTGCAATTTCTTTCAGGTTATGGAATGGCGTGATTCCAGAGAAGTGTAAGCAACACTACAAGAGAGGTGAAGAGTGGCAATGCTTTTTCGGACACAAACTGTACTCCTTCTTGAGCTGTGAGTTGCTCCAAAATTATTCATTTCTTATTTCAGTCATAAATGTTTCAATAAGGGCATAAGCTATGATGTTGCATAAACACATTAGTGATACAGGTGACAGGTGGAGCATGGAGCTTTTGTAATTATGCCACATAAAAAAAATTATAATAAAAACACATCAGCCTATAATAACAAAAACACACTCTGAGCCAGATTTCCAGATCCAGATTAGCTCCAAACCCAGGCTAACGCACATGATTGTTCACAGCACCCTTTCAGACATGTCCACTGTTCACCAGCTCCTTAAAAGGCTCTTTATGAAGCCAAATTGAAACCTGAATGGAAAACAAATACACACTCAAAAACCTTGTACGAACTTACTTAGCTATCTTACTCACCTGTTTTCATTCGCTCAGATAAAGAAGAGTCTTCTTGTTACCCCCAAATAAGACGAAACTGTATTTAATGTAGCTATATTTCCGTTAGCCTTTGTTATCCTGCATAATGCTAGTTAGCATGGTAATGCTAGCTAACTAGCCAAAAAACAGTACTACGTCATGCTAGCTAATTTAGACATTTTTGTTGAAACCTCTGCGCAGTGCTACCAGCTGAGTTATGTAAGGATATATGTTTGTTTACGTTATCTACAGGTCATTAAACCTCACCAATGTTTTATTTATAATGAAATATTTACTGTATAACAAGTTTCACTAAAATAGACAGGACATGAAATTAAAGCTGGAATAAAGACGATTTCGGCGTTATTTCACTTTTGTAAATTAGACTGAATTAATGTCGTTTTTAGGTCTGTTTGATTAGTTTTGCAAGAGGAGCTCTGTCCTGTAGTAAGTGCATAATACATCCGGATCGAAACATGGAGTCATCATGGAGTCAGTTATATCAGCATTCTACAACAGGTGTGTGTGTAGAGAGAGAGAGAGAGAGAGAGAGAGAGAGAGAGAGAGAGAGAGAGAGAGAGAGAGAGAGAGAGAGAGAGAGAGAGAGAGAGAGAGAGAGAGAGAGAGAGAGAGAGAGAGAGAGAGAGAGAGAGAGAGACCCACATACAGAGAGAGAGATTATAGTGATGATTCTATATGACCAATGAATAACAGCTGTAGATTCTTTATGTAAATTAACTGTAAAATATTAAAAGTAGAACTTGTTTCCTACCACAAAACAAATCACAAAGGTAAATTCACATTTATACCTTTTTGTATTTTCCCCCAAAATAACCACAGCTGAACATGACTGCCATATATCAGATTTGCCTTTAGTCGGCTTAACTGGACTGTATGTAACGCTTTTGTACTAAACATAGCAGCAGAAAAGAACCACCACCTGATACAGACAGGAAGCAGCACTTTTACCCAACTCTACTCGACAGTAAACCCACTGCAACTACTGCAGAGCACAGCACAATATTTCACATGCAACACCAAAAAACTCCAGCAGCACTGCTATGTCTGATCCACTCACACCACCATCACATCAGTGTCAGAGAATTATCTGCCACACACCTAACACCTGCCTGCCATCTGCTTCAGTCTTCAGTGGGGTGGGGGCTTCTGACGATAGATGAACAGGGTAAAGGTGAGATAACAAAGTTCACAGAGAAACAGAGAGATACAGTCTGTAACTGCAGAACTACAGATTTGCACCTTCATGGTAGGCAGATCAGATATAATGGACAGTGTGTGTGGATACAAGGAGGTGTTCTTAAAAAGTGCTCAGTGCATGTATATTACATACTTGTCCTTTTTTTTTTTAGAAAATATTTCTTTTCCATGTGGACTTTTAAAGACTGTAGTTTATTTTGGATTACTGTAGATTTTTGACCATCAGTAACACATATTTAAGATATGCATAAATACACACGCACACACATACACACACACACACACACACACACACACACACTCACACACACACACACGCACACACATGCACGCACGCACACACACACACACACACTCACACACACAAACACACAATAATGTAATGCTATTGGAAAGGAAGGTAAGGGTCACCAGGAATAATAAATTATGACAACTGTAGGTGATACAGCCTGAGTATTCTCACACAGTTCCTGCAGATGTTACACTTTTTATGTTGGTGATGAGTACACATATATATGTATACACTCATCCCCATATATATGTAACTTCACTGTTACTGAATTGTCTTGCAGCCCCACTCTTTGTGGTACAATGGCTCTTTGATGAGGAACAGTTGCGTGTGGAGAACATTTACATGGGGGGCCAGTCCCTTTCTGAGCAACAGTGGACCTACATGCAGAACCTGGGAAAAGAGCTCAAAAACTCCCTCAAGGATGTGACGTGAGTGCCCTACCATCATACCAGCTGCTGCTCTAACGTTAATTAAAGGCACTTGTAGGAGGGAATCGTCTAAATCGTGGCCTGCCTCTAAACTAAACCTTTAAGTAACATTAGAGCCATAGTGTGAATTCTACAGACGGGTCAGTGCACCTCAGGAGCGTACGTTCAAGGCCCTGCCTCCCACTTGTGCTGACAGCGTTGTGCTGTATGTTTTTTTTTCCAGGGCTGTGTTCGCCCCCTCCTGCCTGTCCCACACATTGATCACCAGAAGGTAAGGACACCCTAGCCCCACTCAGTGAACTCGTGCTGCTGTTTTTGGACACTCATCCGTCATGCAGCATTCTGGGTGTCACCAGAATGCCACCTCACACTTTCACACACCTAGCCAGCGACCCCCTCACTGGGCCCAGCCACGCAAAGCACTGGAATGGACCATAAGGGTTTACGGGGTGCCATAGAGTAACCTCACGGCTTCATTTTTATACCAGGACTATGCACACGGTAAAACAAATCTGTATTTAGGTGACAGGTTACTGTAACAGGTAACTTTGCAATTATTCCTGTACCGATTCCCTTATTAAAAGTTATCTCATTTTTTATCAACCATTAATTGTATTCCAGCAACACGTTTCAAAATCGTTGGGACAGGTTCATGTTTACCCCTGTGGTCATCTCTTCGTCTAGTGTTTGGGAACTGAGGTTTCCCATTCTTGCTTGATAGAGAATTCCAGAGCCATTCAACTGTATGGGGTCTCCTTTGTGACATCTTTTATTATATGTGCTAGAATGTACCAGGGTAACTGGCCTGAACTGCAGGCAGGCCAGTTCAGAACCCAGACTACATGCTGAGCCAGGCTTTTGTAAGACATGCAGAATACTTGCTGAAATAAGCATGGCCTTCCGTGAAGAAGATGGCAGCATATATCTCATCATCAAAAGAATAGTTGCACAAATAGGTGGTTGGTAGGTTTGACACCGTGTGACATGACAAGTTTCACACTCATGTGCCGCGCATGTGACTTAAGCGAGGACAAGCCTTATCGCTGTACCTGACCGACCCTACAGCCATGATTTCGGACATTCAGCGAGCAATGATGCCTTCCATTAGTCATCCTGCCAGCATGTCCACCACGCCACCATGTCATTGTGCGCCAAAGACAGCAGGTCATCTTCAGTGGCGAGTCCCGCTTTTGTGTTGGTGAAGATGACCAATGAATCTGTGTGTGGAGGCACCATGGCAGCGCCAAGATGAATGGTTTATTGTCATGGGTCACACTTCCAGAAGGCCTCATGCCACTCCACCTCCACCATTATGCCAAATTCTGCGGGAACCGTGTGAGAATATTTGAACTGCATGGGATGGATTATCACAGGACACCATAAGGAGTCTCTACAACTCCATGCCGAGACATCTCTTTGAAGAAGAACCATTGTGTGTCAAGAGCATTTACATGGGGGCTGCCAGTCCTGTTCTGAGCAACAGTGGACCTCCATGCAGAACCTGGCTAAAGATCTTGCATGTTGCATTAGCAAACATGGCGGCCTGCTGAGAGACACTACCTTCTGGATGCAACTACTCTTTTGATAATTAATATATATTGACCCAAATGATAAAGAAATAAATACCAGAAAAATATTGATATGGGCTCTTTAAAGCTGGTGACCACTATTGGTGAAATAATTGAACTAAGAGAAAACAAAACAAACAAACAAAAAAAAATATATATATACACATACATATATATGCAATTATGTGTATAAACACATTTTATGTGAAAAGTTATCTTTTCTCTAAAGGCACTCACAACATGCTCATACCCTCTTTATACCTCTCTGATCCCAGATATTCACGTCCATCTTTCTTTTTCAGTAAGTGGATGGAGTTCCAAGTGAAGGGCACATCCTTGTCTCGAGCTCTGCAGTGCTGGGACAGAAGCCTTCAGGAGGCCAACAAGAGCAGCAAAACTGCGTTGAAAGGCTGTCCCTTCCATCTGATCGATGGTTGCCAGTGGCCTCAGTGCAACCCCACCTGTCCTGCACTGATCGACCAGGCCACCCAGCAGGAGATGACTCTGCTCCAGGTGCTAGCCAGCATGGGCTTGGACCTGCAAAAACTTGGCTTAGACACACGGCGGGACAGTAGCACATCCACTGGCATGATCAGCAACGGTGGCTAAAGAGTTTGGCAAGCCGATGGTGGAGCAAGATCCCATTGTCAGTAAAATAGAATCACTTTATCCAGATTGCTCAGTGGCACCCCTTACAGCCACCCAGCATTCTGTTGTGTTACACAAGGAATTGAGATGTTTGTCAAGTGGGTTTGGGTTTGGACAACCTGTCTTCGCAACTCTGTGTATCCAATAGGGATTGTGTTTTGGGTTTGGCCAGAGACTCTTGAGTGAAGTTATGAGTCACAGTTAATCCTTGACTAGTGCTATATAATCTGCAATTCATGAATGAGGAGAAAATAGATCAGGCAATCATTTTTACTGAACCAAACTGTTTTACCTTTGTATGACACTTCTATGTACAGGACATACCTCGCCCACAGAGGAAAAAGGTCTAGATGGTTAAATGATGTAAGCTGACTCACCAAACTCTGACAATGAGTAAAGTAACACCTGTACTACAGAGACATGTACTGTGGAACATACAACTAATATATGTACTTCAGAAAAAGCATCAGCATCTTTGTATTTTAGAATACCAGTCATTGTGATAGGTCAGATACAAGGCCATAACCAGTACTGATTACTCTATACTGTCTCTATACTGTCTCTGTACGTTCTTAGACGAGTGTATGCCGACATAGCAAAGGTGTGCATAAATAGAAAGACTTGGTATCTACTGTATTTATTAATTTTGTGTCTTGATGAAGAAGAGCGTGACTCAAATACTGACAACTACCCTTAAATGGAAAAATGCCTATACTTTTTCAGCCATGAATATTCACTGTATTTTTCCTAATGTATTAAATGTTATAGCCACTCACACACACGTATACACACACGTATACACACACACACACACACAGATATTTATATATTCTTGCACATTTCCTTGTACCTTATATTAAATATCATGTGTCTCTGACTTTAAAGGACTGCTGAACATTAATTAAAAATTATGAAACTTTCTTATGTGTAAGAAGTCTTTAACATGTGCATGGATATAAATTCACACTTACACTTGTCTGAGTTTTAAAGAGCGATGTTGCCCAAGAAATTCTATGTATTTAAACTGTTAAGCAGTAAAATCACTGAGGGTGGCTTAGTGTGTAATGTGCTATACTAGCAAAGCTCAGAACTCGGTGGCAGTGGGGATAGGATCTAGATGTCCAGAGTCTCCTAAAGTTGCCCCTAACAAAAGACATGGTTTGACACCAGTTCTAAGGTAAAACGTCATTTGTGGCGGAAGGGGTACAATTGGATGGCAAATAAAATGACTGTATTGGTGTTATAATCAATATCACCCCTCATTCCTATCCCATCCTATCCTCAGTCATGGGCTTGAGATTAGGAAACCAGGTTGCTTGTTCCATTGAGCAAGACACTTAACCCCCTAACTGCTCCCTGGGTGCTGCGGATAGTGCTTCCCACTGCTCCGGGCAAGTGTGCTTGCTGCCCCCCGGTGTATGTTCACTAGTAAGGGTGTTTGTTTTTTTACAGATGGGTTAAATGCGATATACATATTCCTTTGTGAATACCATTGGCAAATAGTTCTAACTGGAATTACGCCAAAGTTAATTCTATTACACCTTCGAAGGCAAGACGGGTGGTCTTTATGTTTATGTTATTATTATTACAGTCTAAGTTAACATTGCAAAGAGACTGATAATAGGCAGACAGAGTGAGTGAAAGAACAGTAAAACAGCAAGCAAGCATCCAACACGCCAATGCGTGGCAACACTGGGATCAAACTGGGTGGCATTTAAACACTTAAGGAGCACCTGGGAAAGAGAGGAGCTACAAACTATCCACAGGTGAGCAGGATAGGATGGGCTGGACAATGGAGGAGACAGAGGCCAAAGCACTTCATTAGGAACTTGGATCTGTTCTCATTGTCCAGTTCATCAGCTCCACATGCCATATAAGAGCATTTTGTAGTTCTGTGATTACAGACTGCAGTCTGTCCGTTTCCCTGTATACCTATGTTAATATGTTAATATCACAATGTCCCCCTAAAGTCTCCACCCATGTCTACCCCTGATCCTGTTTAGTACTGCCTCTTAGTCTCTCCACCCTAATCCTGCATTTCAGTTTCCCAGCCATGTCTGTTCTGGGCTTAGCTGTGCTTGTGTATCGGTTTTCTCTTTGTTTTGTCGTCTGGTTGTCACGTACAGTTCCCTCCTCGTGCTTGTCTCCTGCTGTTGTTTCTTAATGTCTGTTTTTTTGCTTATCTTTTTTGTGGTCTGTCTCATGGTTCTGTGTGGTCTAGCCTGGTTGTTTGTATCTCTGCTCTAGTTTTGGTTCTGTTAAATTGCTCGTAGTCATGAATGTTATTTTGCTTATTGTCTGATGCTGTGGTTGTTGTCTAGTCTCTGTTTATGTTATTAATGTGTCTTTTTTTCGCTGGTACTCTCTCACCTACTGCCTACGTAGCATTAGCTTATTGTTTTTTCCTTTGCGTAGTTTCTGTCCTACCCTTAGGTACCTCGATAGCTTTAGAATTCAACAACATCTGAGCAGACAGCATGTTATTAACACTGACTGTATTCCACAAATTGTAGTCTAACCTTTGTTCAGTTTAGCCTAGCAGTTTAGCTGTAGTGTTTATTGTCTAAGTTGACTTTGGTGTTTTCCTGTCTGTCTCTCCTGATACCAAGTGGATAGCTGACCACTGTTGGCTTACTGGCAGCTAGGGTGGCCACATGTCCCGTCTTTATAGTTTTTCAACTCTTAGTTTATTTTCTAAAATCTGTCTGTGGTGATTAAAAACTAGTTACACCATGTGCTCAGGGTGGACCACCAGTGGAAAAAAAAGTGCTGGCCTTAACACCCCAGGAGACTGATATATACTCGCTGATTGGGTCCTGCCGTATGGAGTACTTCACAAAGCAGGATTTCTCAGTTAGCAAGATACCTTAAGCACAAAGACGAGGACTGTCCCATGAGACTGTCCTTCGGCTCTTTTCCTATTGAACTTGGACTTAGAGGTTAGGTTATCTGGCTAAAAGATAAAACCTGGTGTTCAGTTATTGCTTTCCATAAGACTGCTTCTATTTACACTGACATGGTGGCAGTGTTTTAGTGTCTGGTGTTTTGTGCTGGTGTGAGTGGATCAGAAACGGCAGTGCTGCTGGAGTGCTTAAATACTGTGACCACTCACTGTCCACTCTATTAGACACTCCTACCTTGCTGGTCCAACTTGTAGATGTACAGTCACAGACAAAAGCTCATCTGCTACTGCACAGTTTGCGTTGGCCCTTCTCTAGTCATTTCTTAGTGGTCACAGGATGCTGCCCACAGGACGCTGCCCACAGGATGCGGTGCTGAGAATGATCCACCACCCACATAATACATCAGAAGCAGCATCAAGCTTTATTTGCCAAGTATGTTCACACATACAAGGAATGTGTCTTTGGTTACATTAGCTCACAGTGTACAGAGAGTAACAGCATAGCACATAGTACACACACACACAGACACACACACACCCACAGACACACACAACTACACAAAACCTTACATACATGTAAACCTTACGTTATGTGTAGCTGTATTTGTATAAGTGCATAGTGCAGCAGTCCGGATGTAGAGGCAGGTGAAGGCTTAGAAAGTGCAGTATAAAAAGAACAAGAAGTGAGAAAGTGTCCTGAATGTGGAGTGTAATGTGCATTGTAATGTTCAGCTGTTCAAGTAGAAGCTTCTCTGCAGCCTGGATGTCTTGATCCTCATTTGGCTAAAGACGCTAGAACAGGTGATGGCCAGAGTGTGATTGGTCAGAGATGATCTTCTCTGAACGCCTTCTGGTTCTGGAAGTGTGCAGATTCAGCAGAGTGGGTAGTTTCACTCCAGTGGTTTTCTCTGCAGACCTAATTACGCGCTGCAGTCTGTGGATATCATGTTTGGTGGCTGAGCTGCCCCACACTATGATGGACGAGGTGATAATAGATTCTATGGTGGCGGTGTAAAACTGTACCATCAGCTCCTTGAACATGCTGTGTGATGGTCCTGTGGGTCCAACAAAAGTATAGAGAGAAACTGATGGACCACAGTATGTAATTGTAGAACTACAAAGTGCTCCAATGTGTTAACTGGAGATGATAAAATAAACACTTCCACAGTGCTCAGTGAGTATATATATATATATATAAAACATCTAGTTATAAAGCTACAATAATAATAGTAATAGTGATGTCTAACTTCAGATAACAAATTATATTATATATTATATAGTTGAGCTAATAACTAGCTTGACTGTATTGGAAAACTTTATCAATCTCATCCCAATCTCCTACAAGACTGAAGATATTGAACATTGAATTAGTCAAGCTCCAGGACCTTTAATTTATTTTCCAGATGGACCCCATAACCAGCTAAAACGGATACTACCTATCATTTTGTCCATATCTGGCAGGATCTGCAAGGGTCCTGGGCTTATGCTTCAAAACCCAGGCCCAGGATGGGGCCTATGCCAAAGACTCTGTATTTCATAACAATTGTCATCCATCAAATTGTACACCTCATCAAGGATTGAAATATTGTTTTCCATCACTTCTATCTTTTAAATCTTTCTGGCGGAAATGTAGTAAAAAAAGCAAAAACACAAACCAGCACAACACACATTTGAAGTGACAGGAACGAACAGACTTACCTTAGATGCATTTTGGGGGTAGCTTTCATTTTCCGATCCTAGGTCATATAAATGGGTATTCAAATCAGTGGCCTTGATTTGGTGCTTAGAGAACACACAAATCACCAGGTTGTGCCCACAGTGGGTCGGTTCCCCAAATAAGAACCACAGACAGGGTCCAGAAGGGGTCACAAACAGTTTTCTTTCAGAGAGCTTCACACTTTAAAAGAAAGATAAACCCAGGTGGAGACTACGTCTTTAGCGAAGGTGTGTAGTGATAAGCTGATGCATATATATCTACACATGTGCATAAAGCGATGATCGGTCAGGTTTGCTATTCATATACATTGTAAAACCCCCTTAGAATTGTTTTTGTCTGGCTAAACCGCTTTCAGTTCCTCAGAAATGTCTGGTTGGAACACCGAAATGATCTGCACTTCTCAAAATGACAAAGACCTTCCAGGTTTACCACCGCCAGAGCAAACAACGGAAATCTGGTGCACGTTTGAAACCACTACAACTCAATCTATATTTTTAAAGATTGTAGGCTTCTGAGCTTTTACGTCCATTGTGTAAGTGGGGTCTTATCAAAAGCCTTCAAACTGAAAGTGTTTTTAGACAGATAAATGCGGTTTGTAGAAAGGAAGTTGTGCACTTTCTCTTCATGTTTCATTGATCCTTTTGTCTTTGATCACCCTGCTCAAGCATTCCGGTGTTACTTCAGCCCCTAAGATAGGCATCGCTGATACCTGCCCTGCACAACAGATAAGACAAATATGAAACAAGGTATAGTATCATTCTTGACTTTCATTCTTAATTCTGCATTTTATTCATGGTGCTTTTTCTTCCAGTGCTGCACAAATATAGCGACCTTGTCGTAAGTGCTTATGAGCACTTATACACAGAGGGTAACTATATATACCTGGACATAGGCCATTATAGACAGAGCATTAGTTGTAAAAAAAAAAATCTGAGGAAATCTGCAGCTGCAGCTTCACACGAGTACAGATTTCTGCCGTGTTTTTAAGACTGCTCTCCGATGGCTCTCTGGTCACATGATTCACCTGGATTGTGGTTAGCGCAGTTCTTCCTGCCACAACTTCTTTCCTAGCAGCAGTGTAGCCTACACACCGACCGCAGCTGCACACGTGCAGCCCAGTATATACCTGTGCACACCCAAAACTGAGGTGCTGGGAAAGGGGGCTCTCAAAGACAAAAGGTTCATCTGATGTTGTTTGTCAGCATGGCCACTGATTGTTCTGCGCTGCTGTGTGCCAGTGTGAGTTTGCACATTAAACCTCGATGGCATACAAAACTGGGAGCTTTGATGGAGATAAGTGTGATATCCACCAAGATGCACCTTCACACACTCACTTTGACCTCATTTAGACTTCAGTGCAAGTGGCTATCAGGATTGTGATCTGATAAGAAGTGCAACCACATGCATTAGTCCAACATATAGCCAGTTAGTCTGATTAATATTTCATTGCTATCTATGTCTAATGTGCTAATAATTTCATCATTAATACATTTCATACGAGTGTTGCTATTTCCTTTAGCTGTTCAGTTAATTAAAGGTTGCCATGTCAAATTCATATTCATTTTCCTACACGGATTTACATGGTACTCACAAAGATGACTGTTTTGAATATTTAGCTTGCTGTATTAGTCATCGCTGTCAAGAACCACATGCGCTAAAGCAAAATGCATAATGCCAAATTCAGCAAAAACTGGTAGTAGACATATCTTGTGAGGATGTGAGTTAGTTATCTGCTACTGATGTCAGAAAAATGTTGATCTTCAATTTGAGACCTAAACATTGAACTAGACCTTCTGTGCATGTGCAGTTAATAAGAGATGGTGTGTTCTACATGATGTGGTAGTAGTCTTTGGGGTAGGCCCTGTTCCTCGCTCAAGGTGTCTTAAGACCCTCTCAGATCCTGATGGATCTAAAGGGCAGGGATAGAAGCTTCACCACGGCAGTGGTGTTGGTGAGCAAGTGATGGCTCCTGGAAGCAGCAGAACAGGAATGTAAGTGAGGTCATTTTAAAGACAGTCAGGAATAAATGAACAAACGAATGATGCAGCATTAGAGTTTTTTTTATACGTTCTTAACAACATGAAATGTACTTACTGCAGCTTTAATGAGTTATTTAAATATAAAACAAGTAGAAAAATGTATCAGCTTGTGATGTTTTGTTGTGTGGAACACAGAAACTGTGAACACAACCAGCTGACATAAATGTCTTAGATGAAGCAAAATGGCCACATGTAAGCAGAGCTATGAAAAAATGGTACAGATTCAGCTACGCAAGATTTCATACTGTAGGTTTGTTACATCATATGCGCCTAACACATAACAACTGACCACTAAAGAAAGCAAGCTATGAGGAACAGATCATCTCTCCTGTATTCAAAATACATCCAAGCCATTTCCTACTCCGTAACTCACTCAAACGCATTTAGCAAAGTTTTGTCTTTATAGTTTTATCAAACCTCTTCCGATATGAAGAAGGTGGGAGCACACTTTCAGGCAGTGATACTGATTGGTTTCATGACCAGTGACAACCAAGCAATGCATCCCAATGTGCCCAGCAATGTAGCAGCTCTAGGCGATAGCCTTTTCAGGGTCAAAATCCGAAAACTGGTATGCAGCGCCCCCCGTGACCAGGCACCTTATTCAGTCTGATTAATCCTTGCATTGAACCAAATCAGCATCAGTTAATTGTGTTTACATGCACTTAATAACCTGACCTTAATAGCAGCAGAAAATCTGATTTTAATAGTAATCTGTTGAGTGTTTTACACAAACTCGGGTAATCACATAGCGATGAAACTCAGGGTCTACCCAAATCAGCAGTCAGCTTTCTACTTCACAGCTCACAGAAGCAGACATGACATAAACGTAATGGGAAACCCAAACCTCAACCTGAGGCTTTGTAAAAGAGAAGTCGTAATATTAGGGTGACCTTATTTTGTTTTGTTTTTTTTAAAAGACACCTGGGGCAGGATGACAGCATGAGGCAGATGAACACCTGCAGTGGGTGGAAAGTATGGTCTGGGGTGAGAGGGGTTAAAGTAGTTGGTGACACAGTGTCAGTGTGTTTGGGGAGATTGAGGTGTAAATAGACAAATGTGTTTACAGACACTGTGCTAATGAATTTTAATACATAAACAGCAACTTCATCTACATGTCAACTAACAAATGCCTTCATTTCCAAAAGTGCTACTATGTTATCGAACACAGCTGACTGAGTAAACAAAAACATTTTAATTAATTTTAATTTATGTTTATATAGGTTTGGACCTGCATGCTACCAGGTTCAGATAGCAAACTCTGCTAACTAACTAACATCCTGGTGTATTAACGCAGACCATGTGTGATCTTAGCTGCCCTGCACATATGTGTCATCTTTGCAGGAGAAAGGTCAAAGCATTGCGATAACAGAGACAGAATAACGACTCTCAAAGGTGTTGTGGTGCTGTGGCAGTCTATGTTTTGCATATGTGCAAAGTGAAAGAAATCAGAGTAAGGGTACACAGGCATTGAGGAACCTGATTACTGAGCTTAAAACCCAGCTCAGATTTTTGGGCCCTGATACAAATTTAAAAATCAGAGTAGCCTGTTCACATTGCTATGTGGATAATTGGACAGAAATATAAATATGATTGGATGATTAAGTGCGTGCAACTGCACTCCGTGCTTAAATTATTATATAATAATAGAATTATTATATAGATAATATAATAATTATATAGATAATACTCACCAAAAAGAAGTGTACTGATAAGAAGAAAATCATGTGGTTAAATATGAGAATATTTGTGTAATACAAATAGAGAATCTGCTTTTAAATTTTATTACGACAAAAATATTAGAATGATTACAACAATGTGTATTCAAACAGTACTTTTAAGTACTTTTTAACTACAATAAAACCCATATTAAAATCCTAATAATGGATTCTGAGATAAGCCAGGAAATAATGCACAATAAAAAAACACACACAGTCAAAGGGAGTTATGATAACAGCTACTCTGTGCAGATAAATGTTGAAATCTTGTTTTTCTCGAAACGGCACTGGTGAGGTGAAAACCCTTTTCCTCTGCTTGTGGCTTCAAAGACAGGAGATGTGGTTCCATGCTAAGCAGAGGGGCAGACAGCAAACGTTGTCGATCACTGTGCTCTAATCAGTCGTACGGAGAGCTACAAAGACACGCTCAGTCAAAACCATGAACTCGTTCACAGGTGAGTACCCGCACCTTAAAAACCATATAAGGAGACTTCTTGATGCATGTTAAGGAAACTTTATCTCGGTTACCCTGTTTGGCAGGACGGTTACAAACAGGGTCTCTAAATCAGTCTGAGATCTTTGCAGGTGCAGTCACGTGCTTAGCACTTTGTTTCATGCTTGATTGTTCAGACGTGACATCTAGATATTGATTTCTTCCCTAATTCTGCTTTTCTTTCATTGCCAGCACTCGGCTCTGTTCTGTTGATGTGGTCGTGCCACTTTAAGGTAATTTGCACTTCATTTCTAAAGCCACGCTTTGCACACCAACACATGTGCTGCTTTCATAGCAGGCTTGTCACACTTTTGTCTAAGCTCACCTTTCGAGGTTTAAACGGCGGCAGACTTGACACTTATACTGTTGCATGCAAAAGTTTGGATGCGCCTCACACATCCTGCGGAACACACTTGGGCACATTTTAATGTGCTGTAAATGTTTATTTGCTGGATTTAACAGAATATATAACATGTACTTTGCAAAAGCTGAGGATTTTTTCTCCCAAATATGATAAATGAATAAATATGAATGGTACTTTGGCAGAAACATGGCTCATTTGAGTTTGTTCACCGTAGAGGATGTGTTCACTTATTCTAACAAGACATGCAGTTTGACATGTTCAAGCGTTTGCATGCTACTTTGTACCGGGCTCTGGTTTCATTATGAGTTCAAAGAGCTTGTTTAGAGCTTAACTGCACAACTTACACTGTGTTTTTAAACACTCTGTATTTTTAAAGCATATTTACTGTGTATACGCACTTTTATTTAGATGCCTCAGGAGAACCTTTCACACCCTGTCAGAACCTAACGGGCGTTCTGATTCCATTTGACCAGCAAGATTATCATAACCAAATCAAACTTCAGCTCTCAGATGATAGACTTGTCAGCTATTACACTATTGCAGAGTAGCCTTATGAATATGAGCTGTTTTATATTTCTATTATTATTATTACATATTTTGGTGATTGATTGTCCTGGTGCAGCCACAGCAATGCCATCACCGATGCTGAAGTATTATTTTTTAAGTCATGATCTCATTTGCTTTAGAAAAGTTAATTAATAATCTGGTCTGAATGATGTTAAAACATAATTTAGTTTAAAGTTTTTTTTTTGTTTGTTTTTTTTTTGGAAACAAATTTCACCCCAGGATTTTTTGTCAGTGGTGTTACAGTTTCATAAAGTGTAATTTAATAAGTTTTTAAAAAATGGACATCATGCATGGACATATTAAAGAATGAAAGAATAATTCTGAGAAGTCCACACAGTTAGTGGCTGAAAGCTGACAGCATCGTGTGTTGAAACGAATGCGTCAGTGGTGTAACTCTTGAAACATCTACAAAGTGAATTTTTTTTTTTTTAATGGCAGTCGAGGAGCTAAGGAACATTTTGACCTGTTCTGATTAGCTGCCCACACACTGTTCACGCTGTGTTAACACTCCTCTGTTTCTTACCTTCTGTCAGATGAGCTTGTCCATTGTGACTACTACTGAATACGAAGACTACTCCAACACCAGCAACTTTGACTATAATAATTTTATAGTTCCGTGTGAAAAAGATGCCAACCGAAACTTCCGATTTTGGTTCCTACCCACAATCTATAGCATCATCTGCTTCCTGGCTCTCCTGGGAAACTTCCTGGTCATCCTCACCTACCTTTATTTCAAGCGGCTTAAGACCATGACGGACATCTTTCTGCTGAACCTGGCCATGGCCGACCTGCTCTTTGCTCTCTCGCTGCCCTTCTGGGCTGCAAGTGTCATGACCAAATGGCAGCTTGGCCAGTTTCTGTGCAAGGCCATGCATGGCATCTACAAGATCAGCTTCTTCAGTGGGATGTTCCTTCTGACCTGCATCAGCGTGGACAGGTACTATTCCATCACCAAAGCCGTGTCTGCCCACCGCTGTCGCTCCAGCGCCATCCAATATGGGCGAATATCTTCACTGGTCACTTGGGTGCTGGCCGTGATCTTCTCATTGCCTGAGATCATCTACTCCGATGTCAGCGTCAACAGCACCTGTGTGGCATACAGCAAAGGGCACGTACAGCTGCGTGTCTCGATGCAAGTCAGCCAGATGGTCCTGGGCTTTGTGCTGCCAGCTCTGGTTATGGGCTTCTGTTACAGCTGCATCATAAAGACCCTTGTGCAGGCCAGGAACTTTGAGAAGAACAAAGCCCTGAAGGTCATCTTCGCCGTGGTGGCCGTGTTTGTGGTTAGTCAGCTACCGTATAATGTGGTTTTGGGCCTAACCACACAAAACACCACCATATGCGATTACGACAACAGCCTCCTCTATGCCATGGATGTGACCCGTGGCATCGCTTTCCTGCGATGCTGTGTCAACCCGTTCTTGTACGCCTTCATTGGAGTGAAGTTTCGCAATGACCTGCTGAAGCTGATGAAAGATCTTGGATGCCTCAGCCAGAGGCATTTCATATACTCCTATGGTAAACGCAAGTCCTCGGCTGGATTTGAAACCGAGACCACCACCTCGTTTTCCCCCTGACTGCACCCCTGAACCCTGTGCTATAATCTGCGATATACAGTCTTACATCGGAAAGCATTGCTTTTTAAATGCCCTTAACTGCTTTGTCTTGTGATCCAGTGTTGTTTAACCATCTTACACCCTTAGTTAGGGTTAAGCTCATCTTTAGGACCAGGATTAGCATTTGGTTTTGGATTAGAATTAGGATGAGGATTAGGTTTAAAAGCAGGATTAGGGATAGGATTAGAACTAGGATAAGGGTTAGATTTAGGACTAGGATAAGGGATATGCTTAGGACCTTTAGGACCAACGTTAGGCTTAGGTTTAAGATTAGAACTAGGATAGTTCTAAGATTAGGTTTAAGGCATATGTTTAGGATTAGAAGTAGGATTAAGGTTATCTTTAAGACCAGGGTTAGGTATAGGTTTAAGATTAGAATTAAGGTTAACTTTAGGACCAGGGTTACACTTAGGTTTAAGATTAGAATTAAGGTTAACTTTGACGTTTAAGGGTTACATAATTTAAGGATTAGAATAGGATTGGAAAGAGGAAGTAGAGGAGCAGGAATTACGGATATGTATAGGATTGGAACTAGGATTAGAGGCCAGGTTTAGGGATAGGTTTAGAATTAGGACTAAGATTAGGACCAGAAATAGGTGTAGTAATAGATAAATAGCTATTAACTAAATATGACTTAAATGAAGGATAAGTATCTACAAAGCATGTACAGCGGCCTAACCAAAAAGGGTATTAACTTTATTTGATGACTTTTTTGAAACTGCTGTGTTGGGCTCAGAGTTGCTAAAGTAAAGAACTGAGATCTGTACATGCCGGTAGATCTTAGGTGTGTAAATAAGACTTTTTTGTTAGAGGTGCTTCTGTACTTTTGTTGTTACAGCATTTTCTGGAAGTATAGTATAAGAGGAAATCTCAGCTGCTGACTATTTCTCTGAATATGCTCTCTGAATACTGAATACATTTACTTGAGTAATGCCCTTATCTGAGGAAAATGTTACAACAACCTGCTGAAGCTTATGAAGGACCTCGGATACATAATATATTTCCGCTGCACCTTATTTAACAGGACTGCTCTGCTAAGGACTGTCTATTCAAGCAATTCCAATGCGAATGGAGTTGTCACTTGTATTTCTTTCTATTATACATTGCTTTCTTATGTATGAAAAGGCTTTTCAGGATGTGTCGGCCAAGATGCAGACATCTTCTAAACTGATACTGACATCTGTAGGATTTAGTTTTTTCTGTCAAACTGCTGAATAATCTTTATCCCACTATTGAATAAACCACACGATTATTTTAACATTTGACTCGAACTTTGACTTGAACTACTTGAAAATATGCCGCTAACTGACTTTGCACCTTACACGCAGTGTTAGGGCAGAGGCTCGAAGGTTCCTTTGAAGATCTCCTTGATGCACTCTGAGATACTTTCAGCCTGCTCGGTGGTTTGAGTACATAGATAGTTGAGGAGAGGAACTGAAACTATAGTACCTTTTTTGTTTTGTTTTGGGTTTTTTTGTGTTTCATTGCAGGATATGCACCACACAGGAAGGGGATGGGGCTCTGACAGATTATCATTGATTTTTAAATTTTAAAAAAATTAATTGGCCTACCATGCTCAAGGAGGGAACCCATCCTCTTCAGGCTGATACTGGATGAGGAGAGAAAGACAGAGATGACAGCAAAAGGAGTATGGAACATCTGTTAGATACATTCTGATTCATTTACGTGGTAGCATTAGCAAAAGCCATCCCACAGGTTCTCTGTTTCAGTTAGAGTTCATGACCAGAGCCAGATGCTGGCGGCTCTATTGTGGTCATAGTAGCCGTAGTCATATCTAGTGATTAGATGGAGAACCAGGTCAGGAGACCTACATTGGAGACGACGCTCTGGTGACTCTAGCAGCTCGGTGGGGGTTCCCATGTGATCACTCAGGAGATATGTCGCACCTGGGCTCAACAAAGAGAGAAAAAGAGAGTGTGGAGAGAGAGCGAGATGGAGATGCGACCGGATGGACAGAAGTAATTGATATATAAAAATGAACCTTTACAGGAATATACTTCAAATGAATAATAAAACAAAAAAATCCAACTGCAATATACAACATTATAGACTTTACTTATTTAAAAATGTCCATTTGCCTTTCAGGAGATATTTCTTGAGGAAACAAGAAAATAAATCTTGACCTACTTACAAATAGAAAGGGGATGTCTATGGAAAATAAGAGGGGGAAAGGGAATTTCCAATATTCTATTAATAAATAAATACATACCTACATACATACATACATACATACATACATACATACATACATACATACATACACATATACATAAATAAATACATACATACATACACATATACATACATACATGCATACATATATACATACATACATACACACATACACATACATACATACATACATACATACATACATACACTACATATACATACATACATATATACATACATATATAAATAGAAACACATAAAGAAAAGAGGCACCTAACAATTGTGTGCAGGTTCTGGTAAACCACCAAAACTGTCACCATCTGATAAAATCCTATTCTAAGTATTCGTCTTTCATAGATAAAATCATTTCACTGTGAAAATACTGTTCAACACTTGTTTCTGTGAAGAAGAGGCTGCTTGTGTTCTCAGAACACTGGACTGACATCCAGACCTCAGCATCATGTGTGTGGATTGTTGATTTGTGAGATACAGAAATGTAACCAACTTCTAGGACTGAACTTTAGAGGTTGGGAATCCTTTGAAAGGTTTCTTTGGAAGCCTTGAAAGAATGTTTCCTGAAAACGATGGGAGCTATAATAATCATGCACAGTTACTAAAATACTGATTACATTAAATGATTGTTAACAGAACTCTGAGAAGTTGTTGGTGCCCCTGGGTAATTACCTGTTAAATATATATGCTTAAATATGGCCATTTGCACTGACCGTTAACTCAATTAAAGGTGGTCAGTATGTGTGCAGATTTAAATACGATTAAGAGAAATAAAATAGAGGGCTGAAAAACAACACACTTGTTTCCACATCTCCTCACAGCACAGTGACATCGATTGTGTGAGCTGACACGCTTCTGCCTCTCACAACTATTTTTGACTTGACACTTGTAAACCGGCATGAACACTTACCAAAAAAGAAAAGCGAGCAGCAACATTGAAATAGCCACAACATACAATTAGATCGCAGTCAAAAACAAACACATTGTTAGAAAGCTACCTGAACGATCTTATCTGCCTCTGGTCACCAGCTCTACAGGTTTACTGTATTTACTGTTTACTATGCTTGTGATGCCATTCACAGTTCATTAAACCACCCCTACCCCATTCACCACTGCTCAGTTTCTGATAACAGATGTGCTGAGAGTGCTCAGATGTGTTGGTAGTAAGACAAACTCAATGGGGACACAAAAAATAAAGGCTGTGGTACCAGGACTAACATTTATCTCTACTGGACTAGAAGACAGTCAACATAAGTTGATCATTGCAACAGATGGGCTACAGTCTCTGATCTACACAAACAAGGTAGGGTTATTTGGAGCGATGCTATTGAGGAAACACTTTTGGTTCCCTAAAGAAACTTTCAGAAGATGGCTCAACAACTTTTTTTATCATTGCCACAAAACCATTTTTGGCTTCATGAAGAATTCTTAAACACTGATATAAGCCTGCTGAAAGAAACAGCTGCTTTATCCTAGTCAGTGCTGGTCTGGTGCTGGTTCAGCTGGTCTTGTCAGTATGGACATACTGATTGACCAGTATATCAACATCAAAAAATAAAACATAACGGTGCTTTCAGAGCCAGAATAGTCTCTAAAATATTAATATACTGTCTAATAAAAAAATATTAAATATTGACAAGAGAATGAAAAACACATCATTTACTTTTAATGTAAGCCAATGGAGCCACTTTTTTGTTTTTTAGTTTATTCATTCTATTCATGAAGATTACGCACAATGTGAAGGCCAACAGGTACTTCCTGTAAATCTAAAAATCAAAAATAAATTCATACAGCAGTAATATTCTCTCCCTGTTTTGTGGGAAAGTTTGAGGAGTTCTTCACAGAAGCTTTTCAAAAATGCTTTGGAATTTTTACACACTTAAAAAAGGGTATAAGGGTTCTTTAGGCAAGAAGGTAATTCTACATAGAACAATGAATGGCATGATTACATGGTTCTTTGCATTGTGAAAGGGTTCTGCAGATGTTCCTAACAGGCCTAGCTGTACTAACAGCTGGTTTTAGCTTCAGTCAGGTTAGTATTTGTTGGTGGATGGGAGGTGGAGGTTATGCCTGGGACTGTGAGCTACTACACACATCAAACGTTTACTATCAGTTTTACTTCACGTCACTAGAGAGCAGACTTGTATAAGGAGAGCCTGTGTTCTGTGGAGAGCTAAAAGACCAACCCTGCAGTTCAGTACGTGAGCAGAAGGCGTCACAGTCTGACACCTGCTGGCATCAGGCAGGAAACTCTAGACGGCCGCAGTCAGCAGGGTGTGGGAGATAGGGAAAGATAAGAAGTCTGTGTGGTGACAAGGGCGCTTGTATGTGAGAACTGCTGATGATTTGTTTTATTATTTTGCAATATGTCTGAGCACAACTGGGAAGGGAGGTTGGAGCTCTCTCCCTTATGGCTGAAGTTAACCTCAGGAAGCTAATCAGCTAATGCTAGCTATATATACATATACGTATAAATATATATATATACATATATTTGATCCCCTGCAGCTTCCAGCCACTCGTATAACTAACCTTACTAGAGTTAATAAAGTAAGGGTGACGGTACTGGGGGTTTTCACTAGTTGGGGAAATGGTGAGGCCAATTGGTTGAGGGCTTTTTAAACAGGTACTAAAATGGATGGTGAGTCTGAATGGTCGAGTCTGAAACTTCATTGACCATAATGCAATGTCAGGTGCTAGATTTAGCCCTGTCCAGTGTTTCAGTCACACACAGTCTCTCTAAAGGAGACACTGACCTTCACACACCACAGGAAGGTACAAACTGAACCTACAGGGCCAAAAAAAAAAAGTCAAACTTTTAAGCTTGTCAAAGCAGCTGAGTCGGCTGCAATCATATAAAAACACAAAAGCAAATCAGAAGCTTTATAAATATCATAGGAGTCATATGAGAACAGCTTCCGGCTGTTTCCCAATAAAAGTAATCTCTCACTACTTCACCTGCAGTAGATATAGCACACATGAACATATACTCTCTCTCTTTCTCTCTCTCTAACTCTGTTTCTGTGCTCTCCCTGACTACCTTTTGGAGAATAGTACAGTCACCTATGATTGTACTATTCCCCCAACAAAACAATCTTTTGTTAAGAGGCAGGTCACATGGTAGGTGTGTGGGGGAAGGTTTATGTGGTGCATGTTTACAGGAGAAATATAATGTTACACTTACACCAGTTAAAGTGCAACTACTGCAGGTAATACATATTGTGAAGGCATTTTAGATCAGCTATAACATTTCTGGGTAAACCAAGCCACATCAGCCATTAACACATTACTAAACATTAAAATCGTCATTTATTTTGTTATGTACAAATGTTTTTTAATACTACTTTACCCCTGATGTAATAATCACATTTATATGTTTTAATGTACACTTAATAATTATTATTACCTCAGGGGATGAAATAATAATCAAAAAAATTCAACAGCCTGCTTTAGTTACTGTGCCTAAATGTAATGACCTTGTGATGTAAATGACCTTGTGATGACATTGTAATTTTGATATTGAATGCCCTACATTTCATGTCATCAAAAAAGTAGTCCAGGCTAAAACAGTCTTTATAACTTCAGCTAAGTCACTGTAGGCTAAATAAGCGAATATGTGTCATTACAAAAACTATGACTTACAAATGACCTGTTTCCCCAGCTTAGTTTCTGTTTATGGACTGGTACTACATCCAGCGTATATGTTGTGGAGAAAATATTGTTTTTCTCTGATATAGGCCATGTAGTATTTCATTATTTATCATTAATACTGCATGTTCTATATTAAACTAACTGACAATAAAACCCATACAGTAAGTTCAACACCTGGGTCATTAACATATAATGTGCAGGCCCTTCCTGTGCAGCATTAGCTCCCTCCACTGTTCCAGGAAAATCTTCCACTAGATTATGGGAAACAAATGACCATGGTTGTTTCATTCAGACACTGGTGCATCAGTGAGGTTGGGCCCTGATGCAGGTAATGAGGCCTGGTTCACTGTTAGCACTGTTTCATTACAGTTGGCACCATGCATTTGGCAGGTAGAGTTCCCCTGGGTCCTTCAGAGGCAAATTTGTCCAGCTAACTGTCAGATGGTGAAATGTCGTTCATCACAACAGTGATTAAAATGCTTTCACTGCTCCAGAGAGTAATGGTCATGTACTTCACAGCACATCACCTGATGTTTGGCATTACGTGTGGTGATCTTAGGCCTGTGTGCATCTGCTTAGACATTAAAAGCAGTTATTGTGCTGCCGTTCCTTCTGGAGGAGTTGTAACTAAGGACATTGGTTCACAATGCAGTTTAGCAGAGTTGTAGAAGTCTGCAACAGACATTCAGACTTATAGGCAGATGATGGCCAGTGAGACTACAATGGTGTCTTACCAGACTGTCATGGAGTGACTCAAAATGGCAGCGGGTCATCTTCGTGACAAGTCACGCTTTCGTCTTGGTGGAGAGGACCAACGAATCCGTGTGTGGAGGCTCAGTGATCAGCGCTAAGATGAACAGTTTGTTGTCACGTGTCACACGTCAAAAAGGCCTAGTCTCACTCCACCTCCACCCCTACCACACAATCCACACAATGTGATAATTCAAGCTGCATGGGATGGAGTATCACAGAACACCATTAGAAACCTCTATAACTCCATGTTGGGACTTCTGGCACGTTGCTTTGGTAAACATGGTGACCCGACACCATACTGAGAGACACTACTTCTGTATGTGTAGCTCAATAAATATTACCCATATCAGTCTATATGACGTCATGGCTATAAATATTAATGTAAATACAGCTAGTTAGCCATGATGTCATATAGACTGTGTAAGATTTATAAATCTTAAATAAAATTTCTATCAAAATCTCAGAAGGGAAACAGAACTATACAGGTAATGTGCTAGTGAAGTGTAGCCTTTGTGGAAAAGTGTGCATTCCAAGACATCCTATCCAATCAGCAGTGACACAACCGACTCTCCAAGGACCTCAGAGCAGCTGCGGTCTAACCATAGACTTATTGCCCACTATGTTTAGCCCTGATTGAGACGCTACAGCTTAGACTTTTTGTTAAAATGCACAGGTATGCCATACTATAGTGTAGTGCTAGAAAGTGTTTGAGTTAATGTAAGAATACAGAATATATATTATATAATGTGTTTTATATTCATGAAAAGCGGCAGGCCTCCCGGACCAGGGCTGAGAAACTGTGCTAGCGGGTAAATCAGCATGTAGCCTAAATCTCCAGTTGGTGGGTCATACTGGTGGAAACTAAGTTCACTTTGTTCTGGCAAAAACACAGTTTCTATCACAATACGAGAACAGGTCCACATAAAACTATAGACAAGTATTATCAGAAAAATGAAGGTATGATGAACAACTCATTGATTTACAAAATAAAACTATATCCACAAAATGGCAATTTTGTAATAAGAGAGGCAAAACGTTCTCTACTGTAAAAGAGAGAGATTTAATCCATTCTACAGCATTCCTATTGGTCCATTGATTGTGATTATACTAAGCATAAGAGCTCCAATAATGTAAAAAAATACAAAATTAAGAACTTTTTTTTTGACATAGAGAAAATGACATAGATGCAAAAAACAAACGGCTTCCTAAAACGACTTTCTAAAAGAGTAATGAAGTGAAAAACATGAATGATCAACCAAACCCTAAAAATCATATTTGGCAGGTCACATGGACATCACCAAAAATCTGATTACGGTTACGGCCCTGCTTCCAACTGGAGAAATGATTGGAGACTAGACACGATTACCAGCCTGAAGCAGAAGCATAACAATGTAACCTGAGTTAGGAGGCAAAGTGTCTAGCTCTGATCTTCTAACACGATCGGTTCGATAGTGGGCAGACTTATTGGATCAGATATCAGAGGAAAAAAGTATAATTTGATATGATCCATTAATGCAGGCTGTAATGTAAATACAGCCTGAAATGAAATTAATGTAAATGCAGCCTGAACATGAAAACGTTTTGAGCCATCCCCAGTTATATGTAATACATCACTTGCCTGCATACAAAATGCTCTTATCTCCCAAACTTGTACCCTAAGAGCACCAAATGTTAGAATGGCATGGAATGCAAAGAATGCACAAGCTGAAAATAATGTTTACAGCCTTAAGAAATACGAGCTGGTGAGACAGAACAGGGAGATCAGCGACACCTCCTTTTCTTCCTGATCTCAGCTGCTTGGCTGGTCATGCAAACAGCAGTGATACACACACACATACATATATATATACATGCATATATGTGTGTGTATGTATATACATATGACTTCAGAGTAAAGACACATAGACTGAACGTGTCTACCTGCAGATCTCAGCCCTGTCTAATCTGTTTTCCCATTAGACAAACAGAAGAGCAAAATATGTCTTTTTAGTCAACATGTTGTAGATTTGCAGAAAAGGGCAACTATAAGTGAGCTTCCATAAGTAGGCCATTAAAGGGGATGTCCAGGAAACATGTATGTACACCTTCCATGCACATTACAAGGTATGTGGACACCCTTCTAATTAACGAATAGATTAGTGACTAGTCACACCAATTTCTAATTGCAAGTGCATAACATCAATCATGCCATGCAGTCTCTGTAGACAAAAGCTGGCAATCGTATGAGTCATAATGAATGAGTCATGAAAGGCTTCTGTGACTTTCAACGTGGCACTAATGCCACCTAATCACATGCCCCTGTCGTCTGTTACTGTGAAGCAGAAATGTCTACGAGCAAGTACAGCTCTGAACTGGATCACCAGGTGCTGAAGCATACAGCGTGTAAACATCAGTTGTCCTGAAGTGGCGTATATCCCGCAGCCGCTGGACTCCGGAGCAGTAGAAACGTGTTCTGCACTATTTAGAAATGTGATGGACGAATCTGGGTTTGGATGCTAGAAAATCTAGCCACCTCAGGATTGTAAGAATTGACATTCAGTCAGTGACTTCTTTCCTAAATTTCACTGAATGAGCAGCTATGCTCATTTTGTAGTCTTGGGTAGATAGATGTCAACCTGAACCTCAGTTACCCCGTTGCAGTGTTCCCTAATAATCTGAGAACATCTTAGAGATTGTGGTATTTAACGTATGTCTGGACTTGCCCATGAGTTCTTTCTGTGGTAAAGCATATTATTATGAGTTCTTTTACAGCATAGTTCACAGCTGAGAGCACCGGAGGGAGCGTTTGTGTATTACATACTAGAAATATTTTATGGCTGATTTTACAGTAAGGTATAGCTCTATCACTTTTCATTAAGTTAATGAAAGGGCTAGATGTGTGCAGCAATCCATACCTTTACAGAAATACTCTAGCAACAACTAGGGCTAAATAATTCTGAATAATTTCTGAATTCTGGTCTTAAAGAAACACACGTATGTACATGTACT
>JAMWET010005943.1:712500-760000 GCA_024036415.1 Prochilodus magdalenae | reverse complement strand
TATTGAGATATGATGGTTAAACTGGCCATGACTTCCTTATTACTCAACCAATTTTAACCAAATGAGTTTTGTTCTAAGCTTCAGACATTTAGGCATGTTCCTGATTATCTATATGTATGGTTTATATGGTGCTATATTTGTGATGCGTCTCAGTTTCTAGGAAGCTGATACAGCCATTAGAAATGTCTGAGTGAATTGATATTTGTGTTTTTCTGATGCGTAGAGGCAGCGGCAGACAGCAGATCAAGCACGTAGCAATCAACCTGTACAGGATCTAGATTTTACAGGGCTGAACATTAATGTTAAACTGTAATATCCAACGCTGCAGCACCTTCACTATAAAACATGCAGCCACTTAGCACAGGAGAGACAGAACTTCTGCCCAGCAAAGATGAGGGAAAACGACATGGCAGCTAAACCTAATCAGCATGCTGTCATGATAGGCATAAAGCATGTTTATAGTCGGTTTAAATGTCTTGCCTGAAATGATTTGATGCCCTGAAGTAACGTTATATGTTTGCTCTGATAACCCAGCCTTCACAGCATAAGAGCATCATGTTTGGCTTTGTACACATAAAAAACAACATACATTAACAAATATAGTTTTTGAGTGTCAACAAATGTCATCCTTTACCCGGAAACTGAAGCTTGAAGATGTAAAAGTGGCTCCTGATAACCAGCTGAAGGCTTAAAGCAGATGTAATAAACACTGTAGAGCTGCCTGTTGTTTTAGCCAGAACCAGACTGGATGATATAATGGACAAATTCACACAGTCACCCAGAATTTTAAAGTTTCCACCTTAAATACTGCAGCAGTTTCATTCTAGAGCCCGTCCAGGTGTCTGCTTACAATGCTGACACATTAACAGTCACCATAAATAAATGAATATAACTACAACGAAATCAGGTTAAGATCCCCTGTATATTACAAATCCAGAGAAGACCTATCAGACCTAGTGTGATTCTCTGGGCCTGTTTGCTGCACTCTCCTCGTTATATAGTCCCAACACACTTTCAGATAAATCACTGCATATTAATATTTGATTTAAAATTTAAAACTTGAGGGAGCCTTCCTGTCACAGACAGAGGAATAGGATATAGGAGTGTATGCGGTTATTTAGATTCGCAACCAACTACGAGCCATGTTGTCTAGTAGTAGCCATCAAAGTAAGGAACCATTCGATAAAACCTTTTACTGAGATTCCAGCGAGGTGGCGAGTACTCTGAAGGCCTCACTCTCAGGACCCCAGGGATTTCTGCATATGGATCGTGGTCCTTTGACTCCTGAGAAAGGAGTCGTTACACTAGAGACAGGGTCATTTCTGTGCTAAAAAGCCACTTATGGCACCTGCTGTGTGTCATTAGCAGTGATAGGCTGATATATCATCATGTTATCATAGACATGGGCTACTTAGCCGCCCATACATTTACAGGCCATTGTTACCAACTTTGTGAGCAACCCATGCCTTGTAGCTCTACATTACTGACATGCAGCCAGTAGATACACTTTGTCTTCATCATTACTAACTCTATGTAGATGGTAGTTTCTAATCACTTATTGAACTACCCAAACAGCAGTGACAACACTGTTGTGCCTGGTGCTGGTGCATGTCTTTGTCACTGCTGTGTTAATAGTCCACCACTCAAATAGGATCATCTTATTAATAGCCCAGTGGTCAGAAACTGAACACAGATGAGTGAATTGACAAACAGCACTGGCACTGTCTTCAGGCTTTCCTGCCACTAACCCTGCTCGCTGCCAAGTCAAGTCAGGCTGTCCTCCAGGCTCTGCTGTTAAGCCTTTCTGCCTGTTGCTCGCCTCTCATGGCCTTCAGCCAGGTTCAGCTCTCTGTGCTGGTACACAGCCAAGTTCATCTGCAGTCCACTAGGGGCTGCAGGTCAGCAACAGCCCCACAGCCCAAAACCTTACGTACACTATTTACAGTTCACTAACAGATTACACTTACTGAGTTACTGTACACCAACACGCTACATACAGCACACTAACACATTACACTTACTGAGTTACTGTACACCAACACGCTACATACAGCACACTAACACATTACACTTACTGAGTTACTGTACACCAACACCAACACGCTACAACTATTACCGCACTAGCACACTAACACATTACACTTACTTGACCAGTGAAGTTTTACTGTAACACACCAACACACTACTTACAGGGCACCACTAACACATTACACTTACTGAGGAGTTACTGTACACCAACACGCTACTTACAGCACACTAACACATTACACTTACGGAGTTACTGTACAGCCAACGACACTAACTTACAGGCACACTTTTTAAACATTACCACTTACATAGAAAGTTAGCGTTTTGTGTACCAGACCAACAACCACTACTTACCAGCACACTAACACATTTGACATCTACTGAGTGTACAACACGCTACTTACAGCACACTAACACATTAACCTTACTTACTTACTGAGTTAACGTACACCAGTACACGCATTACTACTTACACCAACTACGTACTTACTACACTACATTACACTTACTGAGTTACTCTGACGTCGTTCACTACACCAACACGCCTACTTACAGTATAACTAACTTACAGTACACTAACAACACATTACACTTACTAAATTACGATACACCCAACACGCTACTTACAGTACACTAACACATTACACTTACTAAAGTTACCGTACACCAACACACTACTTACACACTAACTTACAGCACACTAGCTTCACACAACATGCTACTCTACATTCACACCTACTTACTGAGTTACTGTACACAACACACTACTTACAGCACACTAACACATTACACTTACTGAGTTACTGTACACCAACACACTACTTACAGTACACTAACACATTACACTTACTGAGTTACTGTACACCAACACGCTAACACAAATTACACTTTACTGAGTTACTGATACAAACTACGCATTACACACAACTAACGCATTACACTTACTGAGTTACTGTACACCAACACGCTACTTACAGTACACTAACACACTACACTTACTGAGTTACCGTACACCAACACGCTACTTACAGTACAGTAACCATTTACATTTGCTGTATTACACATGGACAGTGTGATCAGGTGGACAGTGAGCAGGTGGGTCCCAGCCCGGCTCCTGGAGGCTCATAACCCAATAATGGTCTGCTAAAGGGCTGATTAATTGGATCATATCTGCTGGGAGCAGGAAAACACAACACAGCGCAGGGAACCTCCAGAACAAGGCTGAGAAACTTAGGAGACAGGGGTCTCCTAATGTGTCCGTCAGCGCCCCTTGTTGGCTAAAAAAGGTTCATGCCTCCGGGGCACTGTTCTCCACGTGGCCGTTAACACTGGCAGGAGTTTTTGATAGAGCACCAAGTGCTTGAAGAACTGTTAAGTGGTAGCCTTCCTGTCACAGACAGAGGAAAGACACTATATAGGAGTGCATGAGGAGTAAGGAGACTGCACGTGTGTCGTAATCTTGAAGGGTTATATTCAGTTCAATTGGTGGCTGGCTTAATCTGTGAACCTACATACTGGAACCATTCAATAAAACCTTTTACTGACATTCCAGCGAGGTGGCGAGTACTCTGAAGGCCTCACTCTCATATCCCACGTTGAGGGATAGTGAACCCTGGACACGTTCTGTTCTCCATGTGACTTCTAGATGGAGAACCGGCTGTGCCCCCTCGTCCTCTCCATAGAAGGATCTGGGCTACGTGCACTGAATGTACCGCGCGATGAGATTCGTGGAATGGCTCATAAACGAATCGTTCTCTGAATCGGTTCTCTTACAAATTCATCAGTTGAATCGACTCCCAAGCCCAAATGAATCTTTGAAGCATCTATTATGAAATATATCTTTTAAATCACTGCTTTAGGAACAACTATACTGAATTAGTTTTCACTTTTTTTGTTGTAGACTATTTACTATGCAAGAGTTTGTAGACCCTTGCTCATCTAACATAGTTGTGAGGACTATGATTGGATTCAGCCACAAGAACATTTGTGAGGTTATTCTGATGCTGTATGATAAATGCCAGTTCAGCTCATTCATAAGTGCTCCATCACGAAAGAGAATTCAGTTCCACTGGCCCACATGCTTGGCAGTAGGAGAGCCACTGACAGCTCTAGGGTCCATGGTGGAGAGGGGCCCTTGAGCACTGTGATGAGATTTGACAGCGGAGCTCCTGCTGGAGGACAGCCTAGCAGGGCTTGCTGGTGATGCCAGTGCGACAAAACTTCTGCAGAGAGGATAGAGGCCAGAGTTGGCACAGCTGGAAGGTCAGTAGCGAGGCTAGTGTGGCGAGGCTGGAGGCAGCATGCATGGCTGATGTTCAGGGCCTTTATGTACACATGCAGCACATGTACCTCTAGTCTGCCCCCTACTCTGTCCCCTATGCGCCTGTACTCGGACTCTGGTTGGACTTTGTGGGGTTGTCTCTTTTGACAATGTGAAGTGTTGTAGCATAAAACAACAGCACTTTAATATATTTCATTTAATATATCATGTTAATCCAACATGCATAAGAAATAACTTAACCTGCAAACAAAATACAGCATTTCAGATTCAAGTTATACCACTGACTCTGAGTCTGAAAGAGTCGTTAACTCTGATGTTGAAGTCATGTCCTTCAGCAGTTCCAAAGAATCGGTTCGGTGAAACGAATCGAAGCACGTGACGAGGCGGCGCCGCGATGGGACGTCATCTGCGTGAGCCTCTAAAATGTACTGACCTTCTTATGTTCTAGCGGTAGAGTCTGACTGTTCGGTCTGAGAGCAGGAAAGCGAACTCCTCCAGAGGGTAAGCAGGATTGTTCCTCTGTGGAACGTGATATTTTTGAGTTTATGGTTTACGGGGTCCGCTTTATGGTTGTGTGCTTGTTTCTATAGCCAACGTTACACGCTTTGGGCTATTTTGAGCGAAACTGCTGAAATGGCAGAAGAATGGCTCAGTAAGGCGAGTTAGCCTGTTAAGCTAGCCGGTCAGCCGGCGTTTTCTTTTGGTTTCCCGATAGCACAACGTTGAGTGTTATAGCTGAGTATGTTTCTGTTTGCTGTGAGAGAGCGTGTTACTCCTTCGTAGTGAGCTGAACAGCTGTGTCTGAGGTATTAAGTGTCGGGAGATCAGGCCGGCCTACTGTACTTAGTAATGTGTCCGCCGTTAGCCACCCGGCTATGCCATTAATCATGATGGAGGATGGAGGTGTAGCTTTCATCCGGCATTAAAAATGTGCTGCATTGAATGGTGTGATTTCAGTGTTTTATAGCTTGGATGGTGTCTGACTTTGCTTATTTTTATTTAGAATGGTATTTAGCTAGTTGTAGCCTTTTATGCGTACATTCATATGTTAAGTTACCTGCCCGGCTCCTGGTTTTCTTCAGCCAGCGCTGAGGACGAAGATGCTCATGCTCGACCCTGCTTAGTAGTTTGCTAAACTAGTTAGCATGGCTAGCTCAGGGTCAGTTTTTCCGGCTGAATGAAATTTTTTTTTTTTCTTCTTCTGTTCTGTTTTGGTGTATTTGTGCCCTGTTAGTCGAATTCAAGACCGATTAAAGTTTGAGCTTTACCCCCGGTTTCTTGTCCTCACAGTTAGCAGGCTAAAGGAATGCTGTCGTAGGCTAACTGTTAGCTTCCGCTACATTACATAGCTAGCCTATCGTCATTGCCAGTATGCCGGCTTGATTCTCTACCGGCTTTTTTTTTTTTTTCCCTGTTCCCTGTTTGCTTTCGCTTTCACCAAAACTGCCTGTCTCGGTTAGCAGTAGCTGTGGAAGACAAATGATCCGTTCTCCTTGAATGACCTTAGTTTGTCCTGAGCGTAGCATCACCTACAGCGTGGTGCGGAGGAAAACAGAGCGTCTCCTGAAACACTACAACTGAAGGTAAATGAATTTAATGTCTTTGGGAATATTTACATGTTTGTGTCTCTTTTTAGGACAACATGGGTGACGTTGAAAAGGGAAAGAAGGTCTTCGTCCAGAAGTGCGCCCAGTGCCATACAGTCGAAAACGGCGGCAAGCACAAAGTTGGCCCCAACCTTTGGGGTCTGTTTGGACGCAAGACGGGTCAGGCAGATGGCTTCTCCTACACAGAGGCCAACAAGAGCAAAGGTAAGATCACAGGTCATGTGCTATAGTGAGGGGGTATTTGACTTGAGAGGATTGGTTCAAACAAAGTGGAAAGTGACTTATAGGAATTGTAGGGCTTGCTGAATATTTTTGGTGAACCGGAGTTCTGTTATTCTCACAGCAGGTTTGAACCACATTCTTGTATCTGTGTAGTTCCCTCTCCTCTCATATACTGTATGTCTTTACTAATGGTGGTTTCTCTCCACAGGAATTGTTTGGAGTGAGGATACCTTGATGGAGTACCTGGAAAACCCCAAGAAATACATTCCTGGAACAAAAATGATCTTCGCCGGCATCAAGAAGAAGGGAGAGCGCGCAGACCTTATTGCATACCTGAAGTCGGCCACGTCGTAATGCTGTTGGAGGCTGAAAATATTTAAATTAAATGTCTGTAGTTTTCTCATTTTGTCTTTTAACAATATCTACTCAAACAATTAAACATCACCAAGCGCAAGGACTCTTTGTTGTGGTTTTAAGTCATGGCATGTCACTAATGCCTGTCCATGAGGATTTTCATCTTTGTCTACCACTGAGCTACCAGCACTGTTGGACTGAGTGTAGTTCCTGTGGATTTAAGGTGTTTTCACTGGGGGAGTGAGAACAGTATCCCCTGGTTTCACAGGAGCGGTTGCGTGTTAAGTTATAAGACTGTTTCAATGTGGGGTAATATTGTGGATTACATTGAGGCTGAGAGTGTCTGTGTGCTTATTGGTAGCCATGATAATCTATGTAATGGCTGAAACTGTACCGTCAATAAAAGAACAGAGGAATTCTCTTGTCTTAGTCTTGTAATTACACCAACTCCTAAAATGCAACTTTTTTTACAAACCTGGTTTCTCAGGTTTTTTTTTTTTTTTGTTGGGTGTCTATAGAATTTGTTACTACATGTCAAGGGAGGGAACATTTACCACAAACGGCTTGAGTCATGAGTTTTAGTAATCAGGGTCATTGCCACTGATCTTTTATTGTGGATACATTCTTAAAGGGTGTAATACAGATCATCTACCATTTTAGCAAGGTAGTGATTGCTGCTCATACTAAACCCAAATGCATTTTTGCCTGTGTTAAGGGAGACGCTACAGTGATTATATTGGATTTCACCATTAAATAGCACAGTTTTATGCAATGTGTATTATCCATAGTAGAAAGCTGATCCCACTTTCCCCTAATGCTTTGCTGCCTGGATTGGTAAAGCATTGTGGAGCAGCTTGAGAATTAACTAAGGTCACCTCACGTGAAAGCAGTCAACTGAGGGAGAGAGCATGACATAAGGACATCAACCCAGCTGACCCTGGGAAGATAAAAAAGATAATCTTGGTTAATCTACTGAGCTAAATTTGCCCAGTGCCTTTGGAATTGAGGGGTCTGGTGTTAAACACTATCTGTAAGGTTATTTAAAGGTTGTTAAATGGAGTCACTGCATGTAGTGTGGCCACCAAATCATATGTTAAACAGACTCTACAGAAGTCCTTATCAGCTAGACCGATTGAGCCGCAACACTGAGGGACGTCCAAGACTATATTACACACCAGAGAGCTAAGTCCACTCAGCCTTCACAGCTGGGGAAAGGAAAGGCATTATGTCAAATTGTTGCTGTCAGGAGGGTAACAGCGCCGCCAAGTGGTCTCCAGAACGTTGCGCAACGCTCTTTTGTAACCATGTTTTACTGTGGGGGAAAGGGGGGTGGTGACTTGCGCAATCAACTTGTAGGTGTGAGGTTCACGTGTCCTCTATGTAATCTTTGCTGACGTCAGGGCACACTTTTTACGAGGTTGTCCTTTGTCTTCTCAACTGTATTGTTGGTACTCTCAGTAGGAACTGGTAACAAGCTACTGTAGAGATCTAACATAAGTGCTGCCGCTACTAGTGAGGGTCCTGCTGTTTGAAATCTTCTCATGAATGTCCTAAATGGGAGTTCCCCTGATTGAACAATGACAAACATAGTCATCCAGAGTGGCTTGATGTGAAATGGTCTGGAGGTACCAGACATCCAAAGCAGTTACTGCTTCCCAAACTTCCCTCACTGAAGCACAAATATTTTAAAATGATAACAGGACATTATCTGAGTACTTAAGGACTCTCCATACTTAAGTACATTTGAAGGGATATACTTTAGTGCATTTACTCAAGTCAAGTTCTTACAGGGACGGACTTCTACTTCCTTTTACTGGAGGACTATCTTACCCTAGGGATCTCTCCTTGCCCTACATGGTTAGTGTTCTTCGTCTGACACTGACTCACAGTTAAGGCTACTGTTATTTGCAAAACACCTAAAACCCTGCTTATTCATAGGATCAGGGGTATAGTCTAGGGGTGGCAAGTTGCATCCTGGACTGCAGCACGGACCTCCCAGCCCACCCTAATGTGAAACTGTCGATCGTCAGTCATGCGTGATCGTAAAAATCTGCCGTCAGAGTAGTTACCAGTCAGTTAAGAGAGTCTGATGATGGTACATGTGACATCTAGCTTATTTTGCTGTAACTAGGCTCAGTAAACCATCTGTATGGCAGCACTGGGTCTGTGCAGCAGTGCTGCTCTGTGAGCTACATGATGAAGTAGTTTCTTCCACCATGCTCTAATGATCTGGAGGAGACTGCACACTTTAGGAATACCTGAGCTGGGTCTGAATAAAACGTCCTTTTAGCTCAGACAGTTTATTTAAAGAAGCCAATGTACTACCACACCAAGGAAGTGGGGCCGGAAAATGGGAGTGTGCTATATAATAAGGGGGCAGTTCAAATCCTGTCATTAGAGGTCAGTATTGCTTTAGACTCAAAGGCATCACACTAAATAAGCGTTTTGCTGGTCTAGTTTCTCCACTTATGCCGCTCATAAACAGGAGAGCATGTATGTAACAAAGTATTTAATTGAAATTTATTGTTTAAATTAATTTAATTGAATTACACTGATTTGTATACCAGTAAAATGTGAAGATCAACACATTAAACTACGATCCAATTCATGGAAATGAAGTAATATTTAACATTTTCAGCATTTATTTAGTTCAATCTTCAGTCAAAGTAACCAACTCATTTACATACATCCACCAATTCAGCCTACGGTGATTTAGCATCATCCACTCATACTGAAGTTTTAAGCAATGTGTCAGCTCTGGGTGCTTTTCTGATTGAAGTTCGGTACAGGACAGCCAATCAGAACTGAGCTCATTCATTTCAGATCAGTCTTAAAGGAACAGTAACAAACACAGCCAGTTTCATTCTGAGTGATACAGAAAGGTTGGAAATTGAATGGTAGCCATATAGCAATATACAGGAAACATAAATAAAAACAAACACATACAAGTTTACTTTAAAGACATTTTTTTTCTTTTAAAAAAACTGAGCCCTTTATCTTTTCAGACTTTTACAGGTTGGAATATTTCAGCTTTCACATTTAGGAACTTGATTTTAATAGGCAGAAAAGTTATTATCAGGGTGAATTTACATCATAAAAGTTTAAAATAAAAAAGTTTCACAAGTAAAAACACTGAACATTAAAATGTTCAATTTTTAAGTGTTGTATTATTAGTAACTGTAATTATTAAGGTATTTCTAACCAGTTAAAAACTTATACAATTTAATTCTTACAGGTGAAAAAAATGTATATTCTAGTATATATGAATTTTGACAGGTAACTAATAGTCTAACACTAGTTTTTCAACAATTTATTTCAACTTTTTTATACAACTTAAAACAAATTACCAGAAAATTTAAATGCTAGTAGAATGTTTATTCTTCCTATAAGAAATAATTGTAGAAAATCATTTTACCTTGTAGTTTAAATAACACACTGGCCAAAATTAATTTGTAATATCAAAAATCTAAACAAATAACCAGAAGATTAGCAGCAATATCACAGTTTATATAGTTATTACAGGTCATGGTTGTATATACATTTTTAGAATGTAGAGGTTGTATATTCATTTTTATTTAGATTTAGATTTTAATTTTAGCAGACAGACTTAGATATGTGTGATCAACGGGACTACAAATTAGGAGACATAAAGATACACAGTCACAATGTTAGAGCCAATTCAGCTGATATAGGTGTGAAACAGTATTTTTAATCAGTTTAAAGTTTTAAAACAATTACAGAATTATCCCCACCTTTATGTACATAGCATACTCAGGACAGTGATATCATGATACAATAACCCCTTTACAGTTGGAAACAAATACAGGAAGTTCAAAATCTCTGTTACAGACATTGTTACCTACATGGTTAAAGTAGGTGCTGAATACACAGCGATTCAGACGAACTGGAGCAGGAACATTTTGTTTCACTGCACTTAACACTAGGTCCACTGTTTATAAGGCACCTTTTGATGCTACCCACCTTTCATGCATGCCAGAGGGGCCCATTTTATAGACCGCAATGTCAGTGTTGCATAGCAGTGCTATCCTTAAATCATAAAGCACAATGCAATCTGAGTTAGGTTAGTTTGTATTTGAAGTCCCAGCATAGAAGCCTATTATTAACATGGCTAATCAACACATCCAGACACTTCTGGAGTTCATTTGAGTGGGCTGAAACCGGGAAAACATTAAACTGTGTAATTCTGTGGCTCCTCAGGAATGCAGCTTGACCCCTCTGAAATGTGCCAAAAGCTCCCATACCGCCGTGAAATTCGCCACAATGCAGAACAGAACAATCCAGTGAAGTTCAGCTTGCTTGAGACTGGCCTGTGGTTTCAGGGGGAGATGCTGCTGCTGCAGCCAGCAGGGGGCGCTAAGACCATATAAAAACCTCTATAAAACCGCCAGTTGTGAAAATTTGGCATCATTTGAGAAAAAAAGGGATATTAACCTTGATGTTCTGGACATTGTCAACAATGAATTGCAATATGAAGACATTCTGATTTTGTAACTAACCTCGTTCTGGCACGATATATGGCACGATTCAGGCTGCTTGGCAGCAAACCAGCTGTCAGTTAGCCAGGACGAGAGAGCCACAGCTAAGTGCATGAAACCAATATCAACTCAATCAACCCCCCTTTTTAAAACCCCACCACCTGCCAGATGGCTGGAGCTCCTAAAGCAAAGTTCTGTAATGCACTGACCACAATTTCACACACAGTCTTAGTGGATCACAGAACTTGACCCGAGGAGCCTGGCTGCATGTTGGCACACACGGCAGTACATCATGCTAGTAATCATTGGCCTATGCATCAGAACCAAAATCCAAGTCTTGGACACACTGTTGTAGGCTTCAGTCAGGGAGTTCTTGTTTCACTGGTTGGGATGGTAGTCCAGCCATGCGCTCTCTGGATCTTCCAGGCCCCCTGGGAAATAACACATATGGCATTTAGTCTCCTGGCTTGAGGGAGATGACGTGTCTCTGCATACCCCCTATTACAATATAGTAGCCCACTTAGGGCTATATTAGGGCCTATTTTGTCCCATAACAGAGGCCTCAGCCAGGAAAATGTGTTGTGTGCATGGCTTTGTAGGTAGAAGACATTCAGTCTGGCTCACTACTGATAGTACAGGGAGCAGAAAATAGCTAGAGCAATGAAATCAGGTAAACTGGTGAAGAAAAAGTATACTCCGTCAGGCCTCTCAGGTAAACTTCTTTTTAAGAATAGTCTTTCTAAATAGGTCCTCTGAGAGACAAGAAACTAGCTGAAACTGAGCCCATAACTAACCTGGTAGGTGTCTGCAGCAGACATAGCGGAGTCTCCATACCTCCATGAAGTTCCAGGCACAGTGTAACTCCTCCGGAAGCCTAAACTGCTCACTGTTCGAGCCCTAAGCGACTCTGAAACAGCATCTGCCGTCTAGTCTTAGCGTCTTCCACACTTTTCTCGCGTTAGAACCGCAGTTTTCTGGCTCCAAGTACAGCTTTCTACTTGGACCCCCGGCTCGGCTCCCTCTCTGAAGGAATGTCGACGTGGAGCTGCCAAACGTGAACGTGTGTAGAGTTTCACATGAACGCGCAGAAGAGGGTTCTCACACAGAGCTGAGCTGGGTTTCCTCCCCCTGCCTCGCGTTAGCACTCTCGGCTAACGGGATAATGGGCATGTTTCATCCCAAAGTGGAGTGCAGAGTGCAGAGGGAGCCTACAACAGCAACGTATGCACTTCCCCCAAACCTGAATCTCAAGTGCGCTATTCTTCTATATGTAGGCTTCCTCTGAGCCTGTTACATTCGTTCTCCATAGGTGTTAGCTTAGCCCTTTGGGACCACCACTGTAACTGGCGATTGGATTAATGAATGGGTAATGACAACAAAAACAACAGGTATCCCACTTTTCTCTGTACAGCTATAGAGCTGAACAGCTGGAGAGTGGATTATTGCATTGATTACTAGCTGGATTCAAGAACCAGCTGGATTAAATGGGCACATGATATGGCACTAATGAGGGTGGTCTGATTGTTATCTAAGTCACATCCCACATATTTAAAATATACACTTGGCCCAAATGTTCCAATACAGATCTGGCCCACTTCTGGCACAGATACGATAGAGTAGCCTTCTTTTGGCTGAGGTATTGCCGTAATCTGGTACCGGGGCGGCCCACCCAAGTGGCATCAGTCCATACGGTAAGTGGGCTAGTTGAGAATGGGTAATGTGGGCCAGTACAATTCTGCTTTCTGGGAATTATAGACAAACACTGTCTAACTAAACAAATAACACGTGAATAGTTGTACTTATAATGTCTTTTATAGAGAACACTGAGTAGCATCCACAGTGTAGGCTATAAAGAGTAAGTGAACCCTTGAATTTAATAACCTGTAGAGCCTCCTGTAGCTAGGAATGGGTGATACTACTGATTTTCCTTTTGATCCGATACCAGGTAATACCAAGGCTGATATTCTGATACTAGTACCAATACAGACACTTTAAAATATGTGCTTTTCAACAGTGATAAATGGTAAAATTAAAAAATAAATTGTAACAGAATGTGTAAATTACTATTTATTATTTTTGTGGCTATTAAACAAACATTCAGAACTCTGTGCTTCTTTTTTTATAACATTACTAAATAAAAATCAGGATTTAATAATGTTAAAATGATATATTCACTTAAAGTAGCATTATGTCAAGTGAGAATTCCAATCAAAGTAGTTACACTCTGAATAGCTACAGAGGAAGAAGGTGGAAGGATATACACTTCCTATACTACATCATTTACAGCAGCATTTTGTTTGAGTGACAGAATACACACCCATCCCACTAAATAAATAAACAAATGATATTTCTCAAAAGTAAACACTAGTACCGGAAGCATCCTTACCAGTAGCAGCAACACCTCCACCAAATGATATCTGTAGCTGTAAATAAGATTTGTACTAGGCTGAGGAGGAATTTTTGACCATTCCTCTCTGCAAATGTGTTTTGGTTCATCAGTATTTCTGGGATGCCTTGCATACACAGCCCTCTTCAAGTCATACCAGAGCATCGCCACAGGCTTAATCGTGCTACTCCCTATGTAGACCGCCCCGTGTAGGTCAGTAGATAAGGACTTTAACATGCAAATGACCCTGTAAATGTTTAAATAAAAGCCATTCATATTCAGTCATAGCTGCACAACCTTCTCTCATTTAATGAACTAATTTGGGGCAGATGCCATTTCTTGACCTATGCGGCACACTATAGTAAACACCCATCTGACATTCAGTCATAGACGTGCTCTCATGCTAAACTGAACAGATAGTAGCACTGAGCAGGGTTTTGTCCACATACCTTCCAGTGTTCTAACATGAATGTGAATGAGACTGCCTATATAGTGGTTCTAGCATCAGACAGGACTTGGTAAAAAGGTGCATGGGTATTTGGGTTACAAATCGTGGCAGCACCTGAAACATAAAACAGTGTGCACATGTGACACATGTGGGGAAGACTATGGACAGATATGAACTGCTGTAGGCTGAACAGACAAATTTATGCAAATTAGCTGTTTTGTGACATCACAACATTCAAAACAGGCTTGTTTTTTTTTTTTTTTGCACCTTAGTTTCTATATGTGAACAGAATAGACTGGGGAGTAAATCATGTGAGTGAACAATGTTGTAAAGGTTTAGGAAGGCTGTTTCATTCACTGATGAGGAATGCTGCTAATTAACGTTGTTGTAGAAGAATCTCTTTTGCAGTTGCTAAAAGTGGGTGGAGCTGGAACATACAGGGGTTCACTGCCCTGCACCATGGTGGTTTATTCCAAGGTTTATTCTTCTATGGCTCCACAACTGTAGCATGGCAGAATTCTTCCAACCCGGTGTGCTCCAAAACGAGTAGGTGAGAAACTGGTGTGTAGAGATAATGATGTTGCGTACAATAGACTGAACTGCAACGTTACAGTTGTGTAGTTGGGCTTTAGTGCTTGTGTTAGTGCTGGATATGATTGAAGGGTTTAGCACTGCTTTAAAGTGCTTTAACAGTGCTGTGTCCTGTGAAAATTCAATGGCTCAGATCTGCATACAGTAATTCAGAGTGGTTTGTTGTGAAATGCTCTGCTCTAGCGAAACTTACAGAGTCAGAATTATTCACAGTGGAAGGTGATGGGAACCATCAGCCCAAAACCACTGGTATCATGAGTCATAACACCACGCCACATGTTGTAAATCTTCTATGGTCGAATTAGCAACCCACAAGCCCAGGTTTGGAGCTATGTCTGGTGTCAAGGGTCAACAGAGGCACTCTGGTGGGCCTTGTGCATTAAATTAGATGTGATGGCAACAAAAAATGACAGCCTACAAGTATTTTTAATAATAAAAAAGTATTTCGCAACATATTGGAATAGTATGCCCATGTATGTTCACAATAATAAGGACTCAAAGGCAGGGGTCCTTTAATTGGGAAAAACGTAACTGTAGGCTAAGACTATGTTGGCAGCAATTGATAAATAACAGGCATAGAAACTGAAAAATATAGCATTAATACTCATCTAATGACCCCAACATATAATACTACATATAAAACTCCAGACACTTAGACCAGTGGTGGTCCTAAATCCTGATATCACTGCCTCAAGTTTCCAGTACTCCTAAGCAGCTGATGCAACTAACGAATTAATGAACAAGCCCTTTCTGAGTTGAACTGGGGAAACATGCGGGGCAGAGCAACTCTAGGACCAAGCCAGGGAAGCACAGGAGGCGTTCCGCTCTGCTGCCGCAGCGCCATCTCATTGGCTGTTGATTAAAAGTGGGCGGAGCTGAAACACACAGGAGTTTAGCTCCCAGTAGAGCAGAGCAGGCTGGTTTATTCCAGAGTTTATTACTCTACGGACGGAGAGGAGCGTGTGGGGTTGTATATGGAGCCGCAGCATCAGCGGGACCCGCAGCTCTGCTAAGGAAACTTCACCATGGAAGACCTAGCCGTTCTTCAAAGCGAGCAGGTGAGAACCTGAGATGCAGTGATGATAATGACGTCTGAGATGTCACGTTACAGTCGGTATGTGAGAAGGAGATCGGTTGTAATGATGCATGTGTGCTCGGTCAGTCGTAGCGGACAAGTCTGGACATGAATGTTGGCTTCAGCGCTGCTTGAAAGCAAAGCAGTTAGATTCAGTGAAAGTCGAGGATGTGGTCGAGGTGAGGATCAGTCGTACCGCGGTGTTTGTGCCCTGTTTAAAGGTGTAACAGAACACAGCAGGTCACTTGACACTCGCCACGTGGAGCACAACCTGGTTCTAAAGTGAAGGCAATATAAGGTGTGTCTCTGAGACTATCCCACTGTACAGAGCTCTTAAGTGTGTTTATATTCATAACTAAAAGAGTTAAAAGGTTTCCGTGTCTCCCCGTCGGGGAATCGAACCCCGGTCTTCCGCGTGACAGGCGGAGATACTGTCCACTATACTAACGAGGAGTGAACGTAGAGCTCCGGCAACTAGCTTATATTCACTGTTAGCGTTAGCTGTTTGAGCTCATTTGCTGCATTAATTTGGTGTATAATGAAATATGATATATAAAAGGTACTTTTCTTTCTCTTCTCATCTGCTCTGTAGCTAGATATCTGTTTCCGAAATTTAAAAACCTTACCAAGTAAGCTGTTGCACTTGGTCTAAATTAGCCAACTGACATCAGACAACCAGTGTTAACGTTTCCGCTGCTTCTGTGACTGGAACATGCGGAAAATCTGACGGACCTTCTGGTGATTCTGCCGTACAAATAGGCTAGTTCGCTCCTCGTCTCCCGCTTACGGCCATACCACCCTGAGAACGCCCGATCTCGTCTGATCTCGGAAGCTAAGCAGGGTCGGGCCTGGTTAGTACTTGGATGGGAGACCGCCTGGGAATACCAGGTGCTGTAAGCTTTTCTCTTCCGGACTCGGGCTAAAGTGCCCTTTTCAAATGTTGTATAATGTTTGGGTTTTTTTTTTTTAACTGCTTTTCCATGTCTGTATATTAGATATGTTACTTTAATCAAGGTTGTTTTACACTCCCAAATCACCATGTGTTCAATTTGAACTGGGAAGTCGTACTTTTTGAGTTTCAAGTATGAAGTTTCAGCTGGAACGACCCCACAGGTCACATATCCTAATTGGAAACCTGGAAAAGACCTTAAAATCCAAGTTGTCTGCACTGTCCATCAAACTTGCACCATCAAGACTCATTAGTATATCGTCACTGTCCAAAGAAAAACAAGTATCTCCAAAATGGCAACTTTACAGGAGAGGCCAAAAACCTCATTTAATTTGAATGGAAGTCAATGGAACCAGACGTCTTTCCCAGCACGTCTTTCTGTTGGTCCATTCTTCATGAAATTTCTACACAGTGTAAACAGCAGCTCATCTGATCAAATGAGTCATAAAAGTAAAAATCAACAAAAATGGAGATACATGTTTTTCTTTGGACAGCAACGATATGTAGGAGGACTGTCTCATACTGCCATGCGTCATTTACGTTGGAACGGACGTTAAGCAGCACATCCACTAGTGCTGAGCAGGTTTCTCCAACAACAACCATGCCGACTGTGATACAGGGTGTAATGACTTTCATACTATGAAAAACCCACCATGAAGTACTTCAAGTCATGTGGACAGAGGATTTGTTTCACTTTCACATGGTCTCCACGATTTCCTGGAGTGCTGATCTGTTTCGCCTGTATCCGTATATAACCTTGCACATAAATGGGTCTTTATACAGTTTATTAGCACTTATGCCTATTGCCTTATGCTAACATTTGCTAATGGCTAACGGCTAACCTGGCTAGTGTGCTAACTGACTGTAGACAGACAGACATACAGATACTTTATTGAACCCAGAGGGAAATTCAAGAATTAGCTGTATTCCAAAAGAGCAAGCGCAGGTTTCCATTTTTTGAGATGTCCATTTTTTTGTCTTCTGAATGTTTTACCCAAATGGACTGCACAATTGCAAGCCTATGATTTGGCCCTAATATGAAACAAGCTGTTTTGGTGAGCTCATGAATTATTTAATGAGCTCTGGTCTGATTGGCTGTTTCACCGACAGTACTATAAAATGAGCCTCTGTGTAAATGGACTAGGTTGGCAGGCTATTCAGTTCTGTTGGCGTTAGTTACTTGGGACTGATAATAGCTAAAGTTGTCTGTACTAGTTAGTTGCTTTTTAAAGTGACATTGACCCAGTAAGTTAAAGTTTTTACTTACTATGAAACTTTCGGTTTACGACAACCTGCTTTAACCAGCAAACAGTGATATATACACAGAATGGTTGCTACTTACAGGATGCTGTTGAGGTTGTGATGTTAATAAAGGTGGAACTGCTCCTCTCTACAGTCTCTTCAGTGTTAAATGGTGAGTGAAGCTGCTCCATATTGTACAAGGTTTGAGAAAACGTCCGGAGTGAAGTGTGCAGAGTAGACTAACAGTTTTGAATTAAGCCTGTTTTAGATCTTGTCAAAAGCCAAGCAAAGCTCCTCGATATTGTCCAAGCCTTTGAGTGAAATGTGCAGAGCAAGCTAACAGCTTTGTTTTAAAAGCTGTCCAGGATCTTGTTGAATATTAAAGACTAAAGGTTGAAGATTAAAAAGGTTTTTTATTTCTAGCAGTAGAGGAATAATCAGTAACACATAAATGGCTTCAGATGGGCCCCTGAGCTAAGGAGTACAGGAAGGTACACCTATGTGTATAACCTAAGAGATAGGAAGGTTAAAGAAAATAGAGGCTTGTATAATGTACTCCACACCTTTTGGCAGATAGGTAGCTCACTTATGTCTATATCTCTAAATATAAAATAGATGTATTGCTTATTTAAAAGAACATAACCAAGTTTTAATCTATAATTGAATGAGGATGCTGATCCTAAGTCAGGAGATACTCACAAATAACATGCATATATTGAAAAATAGATCAACTTCGGCAGCGCAATCATCAAATCATTTTTATGACAAGCAGCAAATTAGGATGAGGAAATCTATGCTCATAATTATTGTGTTGTCAGTTGTAAAATATATAACAAATTCAGGTAATACGGTTTGAAAGCAGTACTAATTAACAACACTAAAATAGATTTTACTAAACTTCTGTTATATGCTGAGTGTTCCTATGGATTCAGTGAATGTGTCTACATGTACTTATTAGTCCAGTAACTGCAGAAAATCAGATCTTTTTAGAAATCAGGTCACCATGTTTACATGGACTTGTGATAACGGGGAAACAAAATTCTGAATTCTGATTTGCAGCCAGCCAATATACTTGTAGAGTAAGACGAGACCTAAAACAATATGGCTTTTTAAAGAACTCTGAGTCACGTTGAACAAAAATATAAGCATACAGCATCTAGAAGAATAATAATTATTAAATCAAACATTTTTGTTGGCTTAATCATGATATCAAAAGTGTTTTGTTGCCACATTGCGGTTGCTGTGTTAAATGCTTGTTGCTGTTTCCAGTACTGTGGTGTTTTCACACATGCACAGAGCGAGAAATCCGAAAGAAATCAGAGTAAGGGTACGCATGCACCGAAATACATGATTACTGAATTACACAGAAACCTCAACAGCTATATTTTTCAGTATTGTGTCTTTGCTTACTCTTAGCTTTTATTACTTGCTTTCAGGTTTTCAAAGACATTTACAGGGATATATTTCCACAACTGCAATGTTCTTTAAAAAGTCTTTCAAATTGGTTCTATTTTCTGTTTCTCAGGATCTCAAGTAATATATAGTGATGTTGAGTTTACAAGTCATTTTCTACCAGCTTCTTTGTTTGATTTGCAAACATCTTTTCAGACCTGCATTGGTTTTTCACTGTAGTTATGGAAGTGGATTATTTTATAATCTAATCTTATCAGAAATATCTCCTGAAGTAAGGGTAATAAACTGAAAATTGAGCAAATGGGAGATATCTTAATTTTCCACAATACTGTTAATTTGAATCAGCTTTGTCCTAAGCTACAATACCTAGGGTTTTAGGATGCGATCAGCCAGGTGGTACTGTGTTTTGAAATGCAAATGTTTTGAGTCAGTCCTGGTCTTGCTTATAGATCTCATGGGGCAGAGACAAAGCCAGGCATTTACGGACACCAAGAGAAGTTCATGCATGGTCGTCCTTTATACACACTAAGCCTTATCACCTGTCTACTCTTTGCCCCATTTTCATTATCACATGGAACACATCCACTACAGGTATTTGTGTGGGGATTGTGCCAAACCAACAGCAGTTCATTTACCTATCCATTTATGTCCCTGTTTTTCTTGTTCTGACATCACTGAGAAGAAAATAACTTATATCTAATCAGAACATGTCACAAAACCCACATTTATAACTATGTGAATGCAGCATACTGGGGAAAATGACCTGGACATTAAAAAGGAAATTTTTAAACATTCTGCATAATTCAGTCATTGAAATGTTTTGATGTGTATTTATGTATTGTAGAAAAAATGAGTGACGCAAATCTCCTTTCATAAGTTTCTGCAAGGCCCTACAAATATAGCCATTTTATTCACTATCCAGAATGACTAACATGTGTCTTCCGTGCCTTTATATGTAATGTGGACGATGGTAAAATGGCGGTAAAGCTGGAAAAAAAAAACAGGTTGTCTGTGGGTACTCGCTTGCCTTCTAACCTGTATGCACGTGCCCCTCTATTAAAAATACCTTCTAGACTAAAATCTTACCTAAAAAAACAAATGTATAAATGAAGGCAGCATATTCATAACCATTTCATGCCATACCTGTCTGTTAGCTTCTAGAGCTCTTAAAACAACATTATGTAACCAGTTTAGCTCATAATAGCAAACTTCAAAGTCATTTTGATGGTACACTGACTTATAATAGGGAGAATGGCGCCCCTGTCACTGGAGGAGCAGGCACAAGAACTCTCACGAGAACCGTGTAATGCTTTACAGCACCACATCACACACCAACAGCTATGGGTTTTCAGCTGGATATATATGAAGAAGCTACCTCAGTATTCCCTGTATGGGCATTATAACACAGGCTGCTGAGACAAGAGAAGCAGATGCTGTTGGAGGAAACGAGTAAGAGAAAAAGAAAGTACCAATGTCAGGGTTCCCATCTCCGCTGCTGTGGACACTAATGATTTAATAAATATCCTACAATGGAGCATTTCACATCAAACTGCTCTGAATTACTTTACATACATCATAACGATGAAATTACACTAAAATTCTATATCATTTCGGTGGAATTCCTCTGTAATGTAATTTTTGTTGGTTTAGGCCAGAAAACTTGGATTGCGGTAATCCATGGATGACCATTATCAATAATCTCTATCTCCCGCTCTAGCCTTGCCCCCATGTGAGCTGAACCTGTTTGATGACGTTTTCTATTTGTGTGAAGGAAAGGCAGCAGTAAGCTTAATTACAAGTGTGTTAAAGAGGACAGACAGACTATAAACTACAGCTATCTGTACATATCTTTGGCCTCAAATACACCTGCTGAGGTGTGCACTTTTTGATGAATGCGGAGATAATTGCGCGCGTGATAGTGTATTCACATCGCTGGAAAGCGTGCCAGTGCAAACACAAAAATACACCCAGTGAGTATGATAAGGAACGTAGTAAGTTAGGCATAGATAAGCCACTTCAGTGGTGGCTGTTGCAACCTCTGACCATACTTACAATCAGGAGATTACATCACTGTGTTATTGTAGCCCAGATAAAGTAAGAAAGGTGAAGGCCTTTTAAGCATGTGCTCATAACTACTTTAATTTTTTGTCTGTATCAGTGTCTGATAAAACTGGGCTTTTCACTGCTTTACAGACAGACTAGAGATCCTCAGCTTGGTTCATATGTAACTAGCTGCTGAGGTGTGGTGAAATGCACAGTGTGCATGAACTGTATATGTGATATACAAATACAATGCCCATTGTCCCCCGCCCTCAGGAAAAAGTCAGATTACTTAATCATGGAGATATTCATTTTCGCCGGAGCCAGAATGTTGTTGATGGGGCATGTGTGGAGTCTTTTCTTTTAGTTTTTCACCAGAACCTTGTGGCTAACGTAGCTAACAAGTATATCTTACATTCCAATCAGCATGGTGCCAACCACATGCATAAATCATCACACACCTGTCTCATAGTGTCTCGGGTTTTAGGTGGTTCTCAAGCAGACCTAACTTAGATTTCTGGCGTAGAGTTATTAACACAAATGGACAAAGCTTACACGATGATGACACAAATTATTATCTGTATGTAAGAGTTATTATCTGCAGAGTTATAAACTATATCACTGTCATACAAATTCAATTACAAAGTGCCACTTGCGGGCTTTTAGCTTTGGCCTGCATTTACCTTGTAAATTATATGGTAATATAATTACCGTCTATCAACCAACTTGGCTAGCCTAAGGCGATGTTTCTCAACCCTGGTCCTGGAGGCACCCTGCCCTGGACATTTTCGTAGGTTTCCAGCTTTAACACATCCACTGCAACTCCGAAAGGGCTTGTTAATGGGCTGATAAGATGTATCAGGTATGCTGGTAGCATGGAAAGCACTGAAATGTGCAGGTGTGTCTCCAGGACCAGGGCTGAGAAACATTGACGTAGTCATTTCTAATGTTAACTATGTTCTGCATAGAGACTACATGTAACACTGTGGACATCCTGTGATCTCTCCACATTCATTCGGTTGGAAATCTAAATATTGCACCCTTTTCTGGTTCTAGTTTCTCCATGAGAGACTAGATTTCCTATGTGAGAGTCTTTTGTTTCAGTTGCATATAACCCAGAAGCTGCAGTTTAATGGAGTTGAATGTGTATATTGATGTTATCATGATGTTCTGTTTGTATAGTGTTGTAACTGTTGCAACTACATTGTTTACACACTGCATATATTTGTTTAATTAATGAGATTTTAAGTTGCATTGTAAAACATGTTTCATTTTGTACTAGCAACAGTATTTTGTAACTCAGCTCAGTCATGTGGAAGCCTTTTGACAATTTAGCTTTACCTTCAGGCTAGCAGCATGCGTGACTTCTCTTGTGCTTCGGTAAAGTTTATACTGGTCACAGTGGCTTGCCGTTCATATAAATGGTTTCATGAACCCCCTCACAGACTTAAAGATGATTCCCTTGTTTGTAGCATGCAGCCAACGAGTTTTCACGGTGGATTTGCAGAGACGCCTTCAAACAAACCAGTAGTGAGAAAGCCATATGTGTCTGCCTGTGCTTCGAGGGAGTTATAAGTGTAGTCTTCAAAATGGTGTACATTTGATTACAATGACTGGTAGTAGAAAGAAAGGAAGTAGTTTAATGAAGGTGATGCTATTAAAATAATTATGTGACACATAATTAATTTAAGAACAGTAATATTCCAAAATTTCAATCATCAACCCCAGCCTACTGCATCTTGAAGCCTGAAATTCGATTGTATGTTTCTCAGTTTACCTGATTTTATTTCTTGCTTAAAGAATGAACCCAGTTTTATGGTCTCTGATAGGGACGTGCAAGTTAACTATGCAAGCTATCAGTTTTCAAAACCCTGAAATCACAGTTTGACAGATTTGTTATGCCTCATCATGGGAAGACTCTGGGATATGCGGATTTTACATTTTTATGAGACTGTAAAATGCAAAACTGTAAAAACATTCCTATGACACAGTAACATGTTAGAACATCATCCACTGAGAATAAAAACATCAGAGAGTCCTCATCAGCATCTAGGGTTGTACCAGTTAGCTTTAGCTTTAGTTCCTCTTAAGAAGTAGCCTCCTTTAATAATCCAACACAGACCTATTTCTCCTAATCCTGATCCCGTTGGCTGTTTCTAAATAATAATAAAATCTGTTTTCCATTATGAATCTTCAGTGCTATCATCTCAAAATAACATGCGTACAGCAGTATGACGTAAGTGACCTTTGTAGCTAGTAATACCAGCATAGACTGCCATCAGCAAAACCAACACATTTTGGAAGCTAGTGTTCTGGTGAAGAGCAGTGGGAGTTATTAAGCTGTAAACCAGCATATGCTGTGTTTTGGTCAGCACGGACAAGCTGTCAAGTTTTATGGATACTGAAATATAAAATTAGTGCACATCCCGGGATGCCGTAGTCAGTGCCCTGTCTAGTCTAGCCAGTAACGTTTTGCAGTCTGTAGGTTACTGTTGGTGTGTGTTTACTTTACCTACATGTGCTGCTAAGGGTGTGTATGAAGGATTTAGTCATGAAGCCAAAGTCATATTGGCATGTGTGTTCACGCAGAGCGCTGTATGAACAAAAGAGCGACTTCACAGCTGGTTTCTGTCGTCCAGGAGATCAGTTTGATTGATGTCCTGTGAAGGCAGGACATTGACAGGACAGTAAAATGTGACAAATTTGCAAATGACTTATTGCTTTGCTACAACAAAACATGGTTTTGAACTGGTGGCCAAGGGTGTGCCAGAGAGGAAAGCGATTTTCAGGTTTTTAACTAACCAGGCTGTAGCTGAAGCTAGCTAGGCCCATAAAATGTGCAGTAGCACATGAAAATTTCAATAACTGAAAATTGAAGCCCTCATGTAGAAAACTACAAGACCTTATTAGCATCTAAGTTTGTACCAGGTAGCTTTAGGTCTAACTATTCTGAGGATGTAGCCACCGTTACCCACTTAGCAGTTTTCATACTTCAATCTCCAGTGCTATTATCTACAAAGAATGCCTACAGCCCTGCGGGTAAACCAGTGTAGACCAGCATGCCAGGTCACCGGGATGCTGGTATTCTGGTCAGCACCAGCTGACTTTATTAGGCTGTATACCATCAAATCAGTATGTGTTGTAATTTGCATGCTGGTGTGAAGCCAGTATAACCATACTGGATGACCAGATAAACCAGCACAAGATCAGTGTAGGCCAGTGTGAAAGATCTTTTTTGAAATAAGGCATAAACCATTCATTATGAATACAGTCTGAACAGACATCTCTACTGTGCCATAGTCAGTGCCCTGTCGAGTCTAGTCAGTAATGTTTTGCTGGCTATAGGGTGCTGGGGGGGTATGTTTACTATAATGCGCTGCTGAGGGTGTGTATGAAGCCTAAGGCATATTGGCATGTCTGTTCATGAAAAATGCAGCCTGAACAAAATGATTTGACGGCTGGTTTCTGTCTTACAGGATATCAGTTTGATTGACATCCTGTGGAGGCAGGATATTGATCTGGGCGTGGAGCGGGAGGTGTTTGATGTCCACTTTCAGGAGAGAGAGGAGGATGCAAGGAGAGCGAGGGAGCAAGAGGAGGAGAGAAGGAAACAAGAGAGAGAGCTGGAGAGAATTCTGTCAACGCTCGGGAAACTGGACAAGGAAACCGGAGAAGTCTTGCCCTGCTGTTTATCAGAAATGTTTAAGGTGAATTATATGCATTTGCACACACAATGATACAAATACACACTAATATATATGCACTGCTTTAAGAAATGAGTTTCATTCAAATTATTATTCAAATTATTATTATAACACTATGTATTTGTACGTCACCCTGTTTGTATAAAATTTAGCTCTTTGGGCACAATACAATAAAACAGACTGAAAGAAAAAGACAAATTAAAGGAAAAAAGAATAAGAACGAAACTTGAAACATGTGTTGAATAGAATGTAGGATTAAGAAATAAGATATCATTTTGGATACATGTGAAACAAACAAGCCATCAAGTACACAAGTATATTTTCTGGAGTTGTTTCTAAAAAGATTAGACATTACATAAGAAAGGATAAGGGAAAAACTCAACAGGAAGAACATTACTTAAAGCTTCGTCACTTAGAAATAGGAGAATATCAAGCTAGTGATAGAGGACTCCAGATTTTCTGGAGTCAACAAACACCTGCCACTGGAATCATCTGACTCCACTTTAGCCAAGACAGCTTCAGAGTGGAAGACAAAAGGCATACTGCAGATATGAAACCATCCTAAATGTAGCTTACCCCTTTTTAGTGGCTACATTTTACAGTACTATGATGAATTCAGCTTATTTCACATAATGAGGGAAAGGGGGAGTGATGTACTGAGAAAATCAGAAGTGTAGGTCAGAAGTATTTAAACAGTGACCAGTCAGATGAACTGTTGTTCCTCCTTTTAGGAGGCTGAAGAGTCTCCTAAAGCTCAGACTCTTTCTGGCTTTTTCACTTAAACTGATTTTGACCAAAATAGAGTTGACCCCAGCCATTTTGACTCTTAGATTAATCTTTAAATACTCCACCTAGAATCCCAGACATGCTAGGCAAGGCATGGCAAAGAATCGCCTCCCCATCACCGCTTCCCTCCTGCGTTAGATCTGAATAAACCTCAGGTGTTTCTGACCATTCTGCGATTAGGAAAAGACAACTCAACGCTATCGTTTTGAAGGGATGTGTATCTTTTACTGACAAAAGGACATAGACACATCACACAACAAAGCTGCTGGTGTTCTTGTAGGAATGGACTGACTGCCCAGAGTCCAGCACCTCAGCATCGCTGAATGTGTTTAGTATTATTTGGATCATAGTTGCACAGAAAGGCCAACCAAGTTCTAATAGTTTGGAGATGAAGGTAGGTCTTCTAAAAAGAATAGAGGTGTATAGATACAAAATTGAATGTTGCAGGTTTTATAAATTCCTGAATAGTTTGGCTTTTTTTACTGGATATTAAATTAATGGAGGATGGTCTCTGACTTTTGTACACTACTGAATTCATATAAAACAGAATGCTAAAGTAAATATAAAGATTTTCAGCTGCTCTTTGAAACTTAATGTAATGATAAACTGACATTATTACTGTAGTAGTAAAATATATAAGCTTGTTCTGGTGTAATATGTTTGTTTAGATGTGGAAATGTTAAAGTAATGCCATGCATTGCTTTTCTCAGTAGCACCCACACACACCCAGCTTAACTGTTCTTTATATTTCAGGAAGCTGAAGACTCCACCACATCTGATCCATACACTGAGCTCCTCTCTGGACAGGTAAGACACACGCATACATACACCAACACAAAAAGGCAGCTGAGCTCGTAATTACTGTTTTCTGAGAACTGATTTCTATAGGTTGCCCTTTCCCCTGTATTGCAGACTCCGCCCCCATCTTTGGTTTCCCCTGGCAACATTCATTCCACACCTTCCTCTCAGGGTTCTCCCGTTACCCAGAATCCCCTGCTGTCTTCACTGCTCTTCTCTAAGAAGCCGCCCGCCGAGGAAGAGAAAGCTTCTATTGAGCTCATGCCATTGCCTGATCTGCAGGTAGCCTGCACACACACACACACACACACACATTCAAAGTTCCGGCCAGTGCTTGATTGTTTTCACATCCACACAGTGAGCTGCACTGTCCAGGTTTTATTTATGTGCAGCAGTATTTTAACATCGAGATCATGATGCATTTGTAATAGCAAAACACATATTCTAGTAGGAAGCTATAGCATGTATTGGCACGGTTAGCCTTATTTAAATTTATTTTGTTAAACAGAGACAATGAATATGTAACGTATGATATATGTAAGGCTCATAATTTGCCACCTATTTCCTTGATTATCCTTGTAATCTAGCTCAAACAGACTAAAAAGGCAGCATGCACAGTCCACAGAGCAAGGTAACAGAGCACAGATCATATTTGTAAATGTGAATACCTTTGGAATTATGGTTCATACGTTATAATTTGGGATTATATTATTTTTGATTATATATATAACCGGTTTATGGTATTCAGAAACATATCAGATTAATTTGTTTGGGGTTCTGTGCAATTTTAAAGATTTCAAAGAATCAGCTGTATAGCATCAAGTATGTTATAACATCCAGATCTTACTCATATGTGAAAAGTGGAGATAAATTGACAAAATAATTGGAAATGGATATTTACAGTTAATCCGCTGGTCAAAATTTTGAATGGGAGGGCTAAAAACATCTTCCAGTAGCTCACATTGCAGTATCATCACACTTTAGAGCCTCTTCTCAGCTGCAGCAGTGAAGCAATACAATGCGGTGTCTAGCTTTTGTTGAAATGTTGCTGTGTACAAATACTTAATGCTGTTATAGCAAGCTTACTGAACAGTCACAGTATATTTCACAGCGGCATTGTACTTTGTATCAACTACAACATGCATAGAACATGACAACACTGAAGATGAAATCATTACTACTGTTATTATGGCTTAATGATATTAATATAATACTGTAAACCCTATAAGGGTGCTAACAGAAATGATTACATCAGGCTTCTCATGAAGCATATTCATAATTGCTGACAAATGATTTTCTTACAACTGTTGGGTGGTGCTGTTATGAAGCCCAAATTTACCAGCTTCTATGCATTTATTAAATTAATAAATGAATAATAATAATTAGTAAATTAATGTAGATGCCAAAAATGAATGATTTAATTCTGTATTTGATAAAACAAAGGAAGTACTTGGCCATACATCTAAAATAAGCATTTCCTGGTTACTTTAAACAATTTAAAAGTTACTGTTGTATATAAATCAACAAAAATGATTAATATGTGATTCCAGACGGTTTGAACGGTACTGTATCTGTGCAAGCACTGGTATGTCTCTGTAAGATGGGGTCTGCCTGTATGTTAACTCTGCTGGTTTTTGTTGGTTGTTCTCCAGGATTATCTGGATCTCTTGGAGGCTCATGTTCCTGAAAGTCCAGGGGAGCCCCTAGTGAAGACTATGGACAGCTACACTCACCAGCTGCCTGAGCCGCAGGGGGAGAACACAGAAGTGGCCACAGTTTCTGGCCCTCATCCACTCACACATGCGCAGTCTGGTGCTAGTGAGATTATGCAAACCCACGAATACGCAGTTTCTGATACGAGTGAAGTGACTCAACCATTTGAACAAATACAAGCAGCTGAACTGGAACAAACCTTCTGTAATCCAGAAGATCTCACAGAATCCTTCCTGGGCACAATTATGAGCACAAGTCCACCTGACAACCTGAACCAGATGAGTTTAGGAGAGTGTGAGCTGGGTGTAGGCCTGTGCACACAAACAGAATTGTACCCAGAGCATGCAAACACAATAGCCCCCGAACATTCACTATGTCAAAGTGAGTCTACACAAAAGGATTCCTCATATATCACAGATGACGTTACTTTGTTCAGCCTTGAAAGCTCCAGACAGCCCATGGATCTAGATCTGTCCCTATATGGAGAGGACCCATTTAGCAGCAGCCAAGCGGAGGCTGAAGGTAGTGGCTATGTCCAGCCAGATCACACAGAGCTGTTGGACTTGTCCCTCCTTTCTGAAGCAATGGATCTAGAGCCTCCAATTATTCCACCATCTGAGACAGAAATGAACCCACAAGATTTAACCCAGGATGATTCTCACACAGAAGAACCTTCTGACCAGTCTGAGCATTCAGCTGAGGTCATTCAAACAAGTCCCTCACGCAAAACAAAAATGACCTCCCAAACTCAACAGGGCCACCGCACCTGGAGCATATGCCGTGATGAACGGCGTGCTGAGACCTTAAGCCTCCCGCTCAGCGTGGAGGACATCATCAACATGTCAGTGGACGCCTTCAACGAGGCAATCAGCACTTATGACCTCAGTGAAGGTCAGCTCATCCTCATGAGAGACATTCGCAGGCGGGGCAAGAACAAGATGGCCGCCCAGAGCTGTCGCAAAAGGAAGCTGGACAGTCTGGTAGACCTGGAGGACGAGGTGAAGGCGCTCAGAGAGGAGAGCCAACGAAGGCTGAGGGAGAGAGAGATCAATTCCAAAGCTCTGTCTGAGACCAGAGAGAAACTCAGTAAGCTGTATGAAGAGGTGTTCTCCAAACTGATGGATGAGCATGGAAATCCTTACAGCTCCAAAGAATATACGCTGCAGTACAGCACTGATGGACGAATCTTCCTACTGCCTTGTAAACCCCACATGAAGAAGCGCTCATGAGTACACGCTACACTAATGGGTGGACCCTACATGCTGCCATATAGCCATTCATGAGGAAATGCATTTGGATTTACACAGCCGCACAGCACAAACAGGAAAAGTACATGTCTCAATGAACACGGCTGTTCCTAGCTATAAGCAGTGTAAGCAGTAGTCTTAGGGGCTTCACTGTCGGAGACCACTCGTCAGTTCTTCACTTTCTAGCCACGTGGGCTGTCAAGTACAAGTTACTCATTTTTCAAGAGAGATTTCTAAAAAGATAGTCTGGCTCATTGGCGAAGGTACTAAGTGGAACACCCAATATTGGAAACCGTTACAGTTGTCCCACCCAAACATTATTCCACAGAGGGCTGGGGGCAAATCAAACTGCCTTCCCATTTCGTGTTGTGTATATTGGGTGGTACTGTGCCTTCTTTTACTCTCTGTTAGGGCTTGTGTTGAGGTGCCTGTTCAAAAATAACAGGCTTTTTCATGGTCTGTGCTGCTGGCGTGCAACAACCAAGATACCACAGAGCAGCTGTGAACTTTTTCACAAACTGTAATATGGCCAGAATCTCCAAAAGCAGCCCAAACTACGCTACAAATTAAATTATAGCCTTTTGGAAAAAATGAATGAACAATTACATTCACGGTTGTCCAGTGTCACTGTTTCTCAGTTCTGCTGGAAGCAAAAAAATGAAAAAACCCAGATCTTATTTGCACTTTAGTCTATTTGTTTTGTTAAGGGGAGCTGCATCTCCAAAAGGTCTCAAACTCAGCTGAGCTCCCAGCTGCCAATGAAAGCACTTACTTAGTTTTGCTTCCTGAAGGAGGTGGAGAAACTCCACATTCTCTTTTTGCTTTTCCAAAGTGTAAATCCTGCACAATGTCAGTTTGTCCATCAATAATGCTACAGAACAATGAATAAATAAATTAAAAGCATCACATGACACTTTGCTAGTGGGGAGATGGGCTTTGACTCATAGTAGCAAATATGCCTCCCTCCTAATGTCAATCTCACTCCTACGTCCTTAGTCGAACTGCACATGAGCCAGGCCCACAAAGTTCTCAGTCAGGTCTGATCAGCGGTTTTTAAATGATATTTATATTTTATACTGTATTTTTCATTCAAGCTTCACTAATATAAAAAGTTTACCATTGTACAGTATGTCCTGCATGGTTGTTAGGGGTCATCTTTTTTCTGACCTCCAGTCTTGGAAACTTTTTCCACTTATCTTACTTTGACTTTTCCCTTCATTGTAAATGTGGATTATATCTAATCTCTCACGAAATATCCTAAAAACATCATAATCTGAATTTAACAGCTGCTTAAACTGGAGATTAAACTTTAGATTAACGACTTTTGCACAGCCCTGTACATTAAAGCTGTATAATTCAACTATTAGCTTCCAAGTGAACACCAAGTAGGTTGAGACGTAGCAGTAGCCAATAGCTAATTCCAAGACGTCCAAGGTCAGAAGTCTTATGTTTTTTTTGTGCACTGGGGTCCATTAGGTCCTACTTAGGCAGTTGTGCAGATTGAATAAAACCACTCCTAGTATGGAGGTTAGAATTCAGCACTAATGGGAGAACCTATCTACTGCCACGGATGCAAGACACGAACAAACACGCATTAACCTGAACAATCACTCAAGATAATACACACATGCAAACCTACACACCGCTCACAAAACAGATAGTGGAGCTTATATCTCCACACGTGTATACACACTTATCGCAGGCACGATTAGCCTAGCCTACCTATTGCGACACCTTAGCAGAAGCCAAATCACCTAATAACTACAATAGCATACATGCAGTGCTGTGCAGAATCAGATAATACTATTCAGTCGTTCTTTTTCCGATCAAAAGCACCAACAGGAGTTTCAGGCTTGGGAGTTCAAGTATTATCAGCAGATATACAGAAAATGGGCCTCCTAACAATCGTACCAGGCCAGGCAGACCACCAAAACTGTCCCATCAGATAAACAACGCTTAAATCTATCATTTAAGAGAGAGAGAGGGAGAGAGAGAGAGAGAGAGAGAGAGAGAGAGAGAGAGAGAATGGAGGAAATCAAGCTCCACTCTTGCTTCACATTTGTTTTGTTTTTTTTTTTCTGAAAAAATTCCAGACTTTCCAGAAGCTTTGGAAGTGTGGAAGAATACAGACGAAACCAGATCTCCTAAAAAAGAATGGAAGCTGTAATAAGGGATATTATATTTATATTTGTTCTGCGCCCTTTTCCCACACGTGTATATATATCGTCACTGTTCAAAGGAAAAACAGGTATCTCCAAAATGTCAACTTTACAGGAGAGGCCAAAAACCTCATTTAATTTGAATGGAAGTCAATGGAACCAGACATCTTTCCAAGCAGTTCTGAGCCATTTCTGTTGGTCCATTCTCCATGAAATTCACACCCAGTGTAAAAAAAACAGCTCATGTGATCAAATGAGGCTTAAAAGTAAAAATCAACAAAAATTGAGATACATGTTTTTCTCTGGACAGCGACGATATATAAGCTCACCTGACAAAAATTAGGTACCTGTGACTGAAACATACCTAGTCACACCTCAAGGACTACAAATAACAGATGTGATTAGATTTGACATTGACAAGTTAATGAATGTAGGAACCATCAGTATTCAGACACTCTTTCATTAAAGAGTTGCACAGTTGAGTCAGATTTGGTGGATGCCTTCCCGGGCACAATTCCCAGAAGAATTCCCTGTAGACTGGGATTTTAGCCACTGCTAGTAGACTCGTATGATCGCATGATCGCATGCTCCCATACACCTGCAGATTCATCTACTTCCTTTACAATCTGGTTTTTGGCATGCCTAAATGCAGTCACTCCTTTAGCCAATCATTAACATCTGCTTTGGCCCCATTTTCCACACATGGAAGGAGACATTCACTGCACTGTAGCACATTCTTAATCTATGAATCTCGTCATCTCTATCTTGAATCTCTCTCTCTCTATATTTAATATTAAAATTATATATATAATTAATAACTTGTACATAACAACTGTTTTGGCTGACCAAGAAATAGATGGCGGGTGGTCTCTGACTATTGTAGCATAGGAGGGTACAGGCATCTGCTGGTGCGAGAAGGATCACAGATCTGTTTCTCACACGAACATGTGCAGGAACAATGTGCACAAATAAACAATGTGCACTCTCCCGCTCTCCACACAGTGGAGGATAAAAACATGCCATAACTCTCACAAACACACCCACTTAAATACACAGAGACAAAGAATGCGCTGTACAGCTTCGCATATCACAACAGCATGTAGCAGCCAAGGGTGTGGGCTACTGTGGGATCGAGCCAACAGAGGAGGCGGTCAGAGGGAGTGTCTGGACATTGACTGATGCTGCACAGCTCCTTACCTGGTCAACCTTTTGAGATTGTTGGAGTTTCTGCCCAAGAAGAAAAAACTCTTCAGCAGATTAAAAGAGGCAAAAGGACGTTGTTTATGCCTTAATGATTGTTTTTCGTGGATCTTTAGTAAGGAAAAAAGTGTTTGAGTTTTTCCCTCTTTTTGATTTTATGTATTGTTCTCCTCTGGTAGACTGTCTCTTTAACTTAAAGCACTTAAATATGTTGTACTACTATGTGTGAACTGCTACTGCTGGCATTTATCATGCAACAAATGATTGTAACCCCTCATACGCTTCTGTGTACATCATTTTTGACTTTCCAAGATTTAGATTTTCCAGATTTCCATTTTGTTTTGTTCCATGTTTGTTATTTACACCACATGACAGGTTGCAATGCATTTGAAATACTGCAGTTGATTCACATGTTCTCATTTTCTTATGATTTTTAACATAATAAACATTGAGAATGAGAGGCTTTGAGTTTACTTTGATTGAGCTTTGAGGGTCTGAGAGGAATTAAAGCAGCTAGTCATGTTTCATGACTAGCTGCCCTCCCAGCCACCTTGCTGTAGGTTAGGTGGATCTCCACTGGAAACCAATCAAACGGGAGGATTCAAACTAAAAATGAACTGATGAGTATAACAAAGAAAATGTAAGACCTTCACTTAAGGCTTTCATTTTTAAGCGAGAGGAGGAAATTAAGCTCCCTGCTTCAACTCTGTGGGTCAGAAAGGACGTGTAGCTCTCAAGAAGCCCTCACAAAAGTCAAAGAAAAAGAAGCTAATGGTATTAACTAGTTACCCCAGGCCCCAAATAAATCGAAACCTTATTCACTTGCCTTCTAAACCCCTTTATCGCTGTGGTTCTTGCGGGTTGTGGGAGACCATCCCAGCACTTACCAAACAGGAAACAGTGGGCAGGAAACACCCCGGACAAGCCACCAATCTATCATCAGGGCAGACACAAGCATTCACTCACACACACACACACACACACACACACACACACACATACACATACACTCACACACACACATACACACACACTCACACACATACACACACACACACACACACAGACACACGTACACACACACACACACACATATACACACACACACACACCTAGGGGGCAATTTAGCATCCCCTTTACACCTGGCTGCTTGTGTTTGGACTGTGGGAGGAAACCCACACAGATACTGGGAGAACATGCAAACTCCACACAGAAAGGACACTGGATGCCCCAGTCAGGAACTGAGTAAAGGCCTTTCTTACTGTGAGGCAACAGCACAACAGCTCTACACCCCATGTCACCATCCTGCCTAAACTGAATAGTGTAGTATAGTATAGTGTAGTGTAGTGTAGTGTAGTGAAGTGTAGTACAGTATAGTATAGTATAGTATAGTATAGTATAGTATAGTATAGTATAGTATAGTATAGTGTAGTGTAGTGTAGTATAGTATAGTGTAGTGAAGTGTAGTGTAGTATAGTATAGTGTAGTGTAGTGTAGTGTAGTGTAGTGTAGTGTAGTGTAGTGTAGTATAGTATAGTGTAGTGTAGTGTAGTATAGTATAGTATAGTATAGTGTAGTGTAGTGTAGTATAGTATAGTATAGTATAGTATAGTATAGTAAAGTATAGTATAGTATAGTATAGAATAGTAAGCGTTACTGCCCTGCTGGAAAAAAGACCATTAGAACCATTAAGACTAAATCTTGATGGTCTTGCTCTCTAATTCAGTATTTCTCCACCCTGGCCCTGGAGGCTCACTGCCCTGCGTGTTTTAGTGCCACTAATCTCAATAATGGGCTGTTAAGGAGCTGATTAGTTGGAGCAGTTGTGTTGGCAGCAGGAAACACAGTGTAAAGTGCAGGCCAGTAGGCCTCCAAGACCGGGGTTGAGAAACACTTTTCTAATGGTATCTGGCTTAATGTTTACCATCAGAGATAATCAGTTTCCTGCAGGTCCGGAGCTCCCTATTCCAGTACTGGTGACCCAACACCATGCATCAGGGATAGGCAGATTCTGAACCTGGCAGCCACTTTTAATAATCGTTTCTGGCTCAAACATATGGAGATCATGTGTTTATTCATTTAGCAGGCCGGATGTGTGTCCGATGAAAACAGGCAAAGTAGTGCTGTTAGTGATGGTGTATAGGAACTGCTTTCCTTTCTGTCTTCCTCCTCTGCTCAGAAATAAAGCTGGTGAATAAAGTGAGACTGAAATCTGTATTTTAACTGGTACACTTTTCAAAAGCCTTATAAGATGTAACGTGGCTGTTGTGATTGGTTGGTGTGGCTCAGCAGAAAACACCACTACCCACCAGGGAGCTGTCGCACCATGTGGGAGATGGGGGTCCGTTTCCCGGTCTGGATGACTATGCTGTGGTACACCAATAAGAATTCCTGGGCAAGACTCCTAACACTACACTGGCCTACATGTAATATGGATAACCTTGGAAGTTGCTCTGGATGAGAGCCTCAGCTAAATGCCATGAATGTAAATGTGGTGCTTGCGGTTTACACTACCACTAAAACAACCAGCAGATAATTAGATACACGTATGTTTTACATTATTATCTGGCAAACTTTTAGTGAATGTTTTGTTGTTATTAGATATATGATGAACTTCTAAAATGTAGCTATTCAGATATTAATCTAGGCAGTACATATTTAGTTCATTAATTCATAGTGCACATGCTTTTTAACTGGTATAATTTTAAAGTTGTTGAAAATATAATGAATATTTTTAAATATTTTTTATTACTGAATTAAGTTGAAAAATTAAAAAAGAAGCACAGAGATACTCTGATATCTGAAGGTTTATTTTCTAGTTATGTCAGACATTCTATAATGTTGTTCACTCTTATCATTGTTGCAAATTTTCACAAACGTTGAAAAGCACTGGTATCAGTATTGGGAGATCAGCATTGGTATTACATGGAATCCTATCAGTGGTATCTCTCCTGCCCACTGTGCATGTTTTTGTGCTATGTTTTGTTGAGCTCCACTGATTTAACCCATACACCAATTAACAAGTACCTGGTTTCCCTGCTCCCAACTATTCAAGAAAGCTGAACCGTATAGTGTTAGACAGCAACTCAGCAAGTGTAATGTGTTAGTGTACTGTAAGTAGTGTGTTGGTGTACAGTAACTCAGCAAGTGTAATGTGTTAGTGTACTGTAAGTAGCGTGTTGGTGTACAGTAACTCAGTAAGTGTGATGTGTTAGTGTGCTGTAAGTAGTGTGTTGGTGTACAGTAACTCAGTAAGTGTAATGCGTTAGTGTGCTGTAAGTAGTGTGTTGGTGTACAGTAACTCAGTAAGTGTAATGCGTTAGTGTACTGTAAGTAGTGTGTTGGTGTACAGTAACTCAGTAAGTGTGATGTGTTAGTGTACTGTAAGTAGTGTGTTGGTGTACAGTAACTCAGTAAGTGTAATGCATTAGTGTACTGTAAGTAGTGTGTTGGTGTACAGTAACTCAGTAAGTGTAATGTGTTAGTGAACTGTAAGTAGTGTGTTGGTGTACAGTAACTCAGTAAGTGTAATGTGTTAGTGTACTGTAAGTAGTGTGTTGGTGTGCAGTAACTCAGTAAGTGTAATGCGTTAGTGTGCTGTAAGTAGTGTGTTGGTGTGCAGTAACTCAGTAAGTGTAATGTGTTAGTGTACAGTAAGTAGTGTGTTGTGTATAGTACCTCAGTAAGTATAATGCGTTAGTGTACTGTAAGTAGCGTGTTAGTGGACAGTAACTCAGTAAGTGTAATGTGTTAGTGTACTGTAAGCAGTGTGTTGGTACTCAGTAAGTGTAATGTGTTAGTATACTGTAAGTAGCGCGTTGGTGTACAGTAACTCAGTAAGTGTAATGTGTTAGTGCGCTGTAAGTAGTGTTTTGGTGTACAGTAACTGAGTAAGTGTAATGTGTTAGTGTGATGTAAGTAGCGCGTTGGTGTACAGTAACTCAGTAAGTGTAATGTGTTAGTGTACTGTAAGTAGTGTGTTGGTGTACAGTAACTCAGTAAGTGTAATGTGTTAGTGTGCTGTTAGTAGTGTGTTGGTGTACAGTGACTCAGTAAGTGTAATGTGTTAGTGTACTGTAAGTAGTGTGTTGGTGTACAGTAACTCAGTAAGTGTAATGTGTTAGTGAACTGTAAGTAGTGTGTTGGTGTACAGTAACTCAGTAAGTGTAATGTGTTAGTGAACTGTAAGTAGTGTGTTGGTATACAGTAACTCAGTAAGTGTAATGTGTTAGTGTGCTGTAAGTAGTGTGTTGGTGTACAGTAACTCAGTAAGTGTAATGTGTTAGTGTACTGTAAGCAGTGTGTTGGTACTCAGTAAGTGTAATGTGTTAGTATACTGTAAGTAGTGTGTTGGTGTACAGTAACTCAATAAGTGTAATGTGTTAGTGTACTGTAAGCAGTGTGTTGGTACTCAGTAAGTGTAATGTGTTAGTATACTGTAAGTAGCGTGTTGGTGTACAGTAACTCAGTAAGTGTAATGTGTTAGTGCGCTGTAAGTAGTGTTTTGGTGTACAGTAACTGAGTAAGTGTAATGTGTTAGTGTGATGTAAGTAGCGCGTTGGTGTACAGTAACTCAGTAAGTGTAATGTGTTAGTGTACTGTAAGTAGTGTGTTGGTGTACAGTAACTCAGTAAGTGTAATGTGTTAGTGTGCTGTTAGTAGTGTGTTGGTGTATAGTGACTCAGTAAGTGTAATGTGTTAGTGTGCTGTAAGTAGTGTGTTGGTGTACAGTAACTCAGTAAGTGTAATGTGTTAGTGAACTGTAAGTAGTGTGTTGGTGTACAGTAACTCAGTAAGTGTGATGTGTTAGTGTACTGTAAGTAGTGTGTTGGTGTACAGTAACTCAGTAAGTGTAATGCGTTAGTGTACTGTAAGTAGTGTGTTGGTGTGCAGTAACTCAGTAAGTGTGATGTGTTAATGTACTGTAAGTAGTGTGTTGGTATACAGTAACTCAGTAAGTGTAATGTGTTAGTGTACTGTAAGTAGTGTGTGGGTGTACAGTAACTCAGTAAGTGTGATGTGTTAGTGTACTGTAAGTAGTGTGTTGGTATACAGTAACTCGGTAAGTGTAATGCGTTAGTGTACTGTAAGTAGTGTGTTGGTGTGCAGTAATTCAGTAAGTGTAATGCGTTAGTGTGCTGTAAGTAGCGTGTTGGTGTACAGTAACTCAGTAAGTGTAATGCGTTAGTGTACTGTAAGTAGTGTGTTGGTGTACAGTGACTCAGTTAGTGTAAAATGCTAGTGTACTGTAAGTAGTGTGTTGGTGTGCAGTAACTCAGTAAGTGTAATGTGTTAGTGTACTGTAAGTACTGTACGTACATTATGTACAGGCATATATATGGGCTTATATGGACATAAAAACACAACATTAAACAGCAAATTAAAGATGTGTAAAGGGAGTCCACTAATCGCGGTACAGCGGTCACTTTGTTTGGAGCTTGTTTTGACCTGTTGGACAGAGCTTGGTTCTAGCTAATGGAACTAGTTCTCCTTTAATGTTTTGTGCTTATGATAATTTAAATAGATTAAGGGGTAGACTGAGTTGATTAAAGGAATGATAATGGGACATTAGAGCCATAATAAACCATGCTATTTTCACGATCCATACTTTAATACTTTTTCTCAAGTGGAGGTTTAAAGGGAGGAACTTCTACTTCTACTGGAGGAATATTTTACCCTGGGTTTCTCTACTTTGTCTATCTATGTTACAGACTGCTCATAAATAAGAGCTCTTAGGCAAACCTAGACCCGTAGGACCACTGTCCGGCAATTTGTATTTTGTTCCTGTTCTTACCAGCAGGTCGTTAATAGTCTATTATTGGTTTGAAGTTGCAGTGTTACGGTGGGAAGGCACTACGACGTGCTTTGCAGTGGGCTTTCAGGACCAGGGTAGAGCAAAAATCTGCCCTCTACTGGAGACTGAACAAAACATTACTACAGTCGAGTGTGTTTCCAGGTCCACATTAAACCTACTTGGAGTGGGCAGTGCAGTTCAGTCCAAAACTGAACTTAATCTGCATGTCTAAAATCCAGGGCATAAGTGAAGTGTTATCAGGCTAATTGTTGGGTGGCCTAAGCCCAGCACTTCAAAACTCGATAATCATTTAAAGCTGTTTATTTTTCATCTTTAAATGTTTGACATCCAGTTATTGAAACTCCAGGGTTTGTTTCCCTTTTTTTTCTTTGAGTTTTCCCTTCTTTATGCAAGTGGACTCATATGTCTCCAGAAAAATGTGGAAATTGTATTAAATGGTGATTTTGTTTGGAAGTTACAGAAGTATTGTTTGTGACGTATGGATAACAGGCATTTTTGCCAATGACTCTTCCGATTTACAGAAGAGTTTGAGATGTCATAGCTGTGGATACCTATGGATTAAGAATGGGATGCCACTCAGGTTCATATGCATGTTACACTGTATCGCCTAAAGTATTCACTTACCCACCTAAATCATTTAATTCAGGCGTTTCAAACATTTCCATGGCTCCAAAGAATGGGTCACTCTCAGGAGCTTTGTGGGAACAGTTTAGCGATGGCCCCTTCCTGCTCCAACATGGCTGCAGACCAGTGCACAATGCAAGGTCCATAAAGGCATGGATGAGCAAGTTTGGTGTGGTCCTGATAGACCACCTTTGGGATGAATTAGAGCAGAGACTATGGTTGCCGCCCGTCCCGTAAAATACGGAATCGTCCTTTAATTGCCAATTAAATGCTGCGTCCCATATTAAACCGATACGGGACGCGATTTGGTCCTTATTTTTGTAATGTCCGATACACACGTCTGTACCCCCCAGCCTTAGGTCCTCTGTGTGTCTGTGCCTGGCTGTGAGCGCCCCACCACGCAGGAGTTCGGCCTGTAATGGTCATGGCCCAGAGGAGCCGTGGTGGGAGTCCCTTATTTTCATTTCTGAAAGGTGGCAACCCTAGCAGAGACTGCGAGCCAGACCTTCTCGTCCAACATCAGCGTCTGGGCGTACAAATGCGCTTCTGGAAGAATGGTCAAAAATTCCCATACACACATTTATAAAACCTTGTGGGAGCATTCCCAGAAGAGTTTGAGATGTCATAGCTGTGGATCCCTATGGATTAAGAATGGGATGCCACTCAGGTTCATATGCATGTGAAGGCAGACGAGCGAATACTTTGGCAATATAGTGCAAGTATACAGAACAACAATGAACAAGAACAGTGGAACTGTGAGTTTATTTTTTCCTTGTAGGCACTTCCATGTACATCATATGACACCAGAAATCACTGCAGTGGAAAAAACATAATACACCTAATGAATATCTCTTTCTATGCCGTTTCAACGGGCAAACTTAATATGGCATTGAGATCAGGAAAAAGGACAGCTTGGAAGAGTGTTGGAATCGTGTGGAACGTTGACTGTGCCTGAATGATGTTGCCACCTCCGTCTTCCACTGATCTGAGTGAGGTTTATAACAATTACCAATGATATTATAGTTTTGCACAATACTGAGAAAGCCATTCGCTGTGATATGATGCAACCGACTTAGCTTGCTTTCACCACTGCACCCCGTTCTCATGTTACATCAGTGGAGAGAGGGAAGTTATACAGGCATGGAGGCAGCACCTCAAATAAGGGAGGGGCCTTTTGAGTAATGTGAGGCTCCTGATTGGCTGTCTCGGTCCTGCTCCTCAAAATAAGTCTGTTCGATTCGTCGACAGAAGGACAGAAGGTTGCTGTAGGACTTGATCTTCTCACCGAGTTCGTCACTGGTCAGGCGTGTTGTCAGGATTGTGAACAGATGACCGAACACCAGGGCATCCAGCTCGGTTGGCCTTCAAACATTTTAGGAGATCATGCATTAGAATCCAGGAAGTGATTTGCTTTGAGTATAGACCTGTTATAATAGTTCAGGTGCAATCAGCTTCCTGAGGGCCACAAAGCAGCACAATTTAGTATATTCCCTGGTCAAACACACCTGCACTGAACTCGTTTGTTAACAAAGCCAGGTAAGAGTGGTGCCAGGACAGTCATTTTGGGAGTGCATGATAAATTCTGGGTGTGCCGAACTATTTACTCTTGCAGTTGTAATCATTCTGCAGTTGCAATAATGCCCAAATTAGGAGCTCCGGGTCTAGGCAGTTTTCCTCTGTGACAAAAAATGAACTACTAAATGTGATTGAGGGGGGGGTAAAAAATTTAAAGTAGGTGGGCTTATGCCAATCATAGTGCCATTATGGCAGTGGGATCACTGTTCTGCAGTTTGGCCCTGCAGAAGTCTATTAGCTCATAATGTGCGGGCCTGAGTGCGTTTATCACTTACTGCTTATTGAAGAAGTAGGGCTGGGTACCAAGTCGCTGGGAGAGAGCCTGACAACACTGACTAACATCTTCATACACCTGAAAGGGGAGATAGACTTTCAATACAACACATCCACACATGCACAAGCTTCAATGTTTTTAATATAGCTTACATGCAATACAAGAGTATTTTTTTTATAAAACATAAATTAGTAAGCTTTTGGTTTATAACTGCTTTGGTTTAATACGTGGTGAGGTGTCGTATTTTTGTTTTGCCTGTAAGCAAAGCTTACAATTTAACCCAGCAGTAATGTACAACAGCAGTCACAACAAAATCCCCCATGATTCAAAAATCACAATTAAAAATGTAGTCCTACTTATGAATATTTACACCTGGCAGAAAACAAAGAAAATGGCAGGCTGTATGGAAGGCTTCCTATTGAGCGGTTTCCCAATTCAGTGTTCTGTCCGGTGTTCATTCATGCTACAGCCTGTGTGGGCACCAGAATGCAACTGTGGCAGTAATTAATAAGAAAACGAAAATTTACAAAACAAGCTGGAGGTTACCAAACCAACGTCAGTATCTACATTTTACACCCTGGAAGACAAATATGTTAGTCTGCTGCACATTTTACTCTAGAGAGTTTCCCAAACCATGGGCAATATCTGGCAGGTTTTTTGACACTGAACTCTCTTTTATTAGCAGTTTTAACTTTATTAGCATCACAACATCAACAGCAACCTGTAAGTAGCAGTCATGCTGTGTGATGTTTTCTGATGGTTGAAGCAGATCATAAATGTAGTTTAATTTCATTGTGTATAACAACTTTAATTTACTGTGTGTTGCTGTCGAGATTGGAAGCCAGTTGTTAGTATAGGTAATGTTAGCTACGAGCATGCTCCAACTAACCTTGTTGGGATAACTAACTAAATAGTATGATGACCTTATTTACATGGAAGTTCATTGAACTTTTCTTTGCCTGTGTTTGTTTCAGCATGTTGCGTCTGTGGGTTCATCGCAGCTACTCCTGTAAACCAGCCACTTACAGCAGAGCTTATCAATTTATCATTATACCTTGCCAAAAACATAAAACAGCTTGTTTCATTCTAGGGTAAAATTATAGTGTGTACAGGGGCATGTAAAAACACATCTACACTTCTTTTAACCTGAGTCATATATCTTTTATGAATTCATCAGAAAACAATAATAAAAGAAAAATGCTGTTTAGTGACACCTTTAATATGATTGATCACTTCTGCTTACAAACGACTTTGTCTCTTTTACTTATTTCCTGTGTGCTCCTTTGAGCCATGTGTAGTATGTATTCAGCCAGTGCAAGTTTATCAGCATCACTCACACACTCAACACGCTTGGACAAGAATGCCAACTACCAGTTTGGTTCAGTCAGCTTACAAAGAGGTTCCCCACCACTGGGGCACAGGTGAAACCACGTCTCTGTATTGCACGTTAAAAACGATACTGAAAGAGGTGGAGACACATACCTGTTCCAGATTCTTCCCTGCCCAACCAATAGCCTTCATTTTCCGACGGACCTCCCACTGCTTCTGATAGGCCAGGATGTGATTTAGAGGCCAAGAATATGGACTACTGTAGCGTGGCCTTGTGATCTAAGCACATAAATTGGTGTTTGTGATAACAAGTAAAAAAAAATATCAGCTTTGTAATAGTAAGATAATGACTAATAGGCTTTAATAAAAACATTCCATAAATAAGACTGCTGTGTTTTGTGTGTATGCTCATTTAGCATTTAACATGCATGTTTATCTGAGTTTAAGAATAACATACCTCTGCAGCTGTAGCATCATCACACCATTGGATATACAACTTAAAAGAAAGAAGTAAACATAAAAGAGAAAGGAGCAATTTTAATACAAATATGTTGTGTATATATATATATATATATATATATATATATATATATGTACAGATTGTATTCTCAACAAACATGAACACGGCATATTAAACAGGCAGCATCATTAACAGAACTGGTCAATAGACTGTACCTCTGCTGTGAGTAACATATTGTTGACTAGCTCCATATAGGCCTTCATCTCCGCTCTCTGAACGTCATCCAAGCCATCACTCAAAGAGTGGCCCTAAGAAGATCAAAGAAAAGGTTTTGATCGTTATGTTCGTGGCATCCACAGCCAACTACGAACAAGCGACAATGCTTTAAGAGAGAAGAGCTTATTGTGATTATTACTAACAATGCATGAACACTGATGCCCTGAATTGTTCAGAAAGCAAAAGTTTGAAAGTGTGTATAGAATTTCTTTCAAAAACTGAAAACAAGCCTGCCTAAAAGTGTGGAAGCTGTAATAAATCCACATGACTGACACATTTAAACGTTTAGGCTTCAACATCTATAAGACGGCTTTTGATTTATAATGGCTTCTGGTTTTGGACAATGCTGCACTTGTGTTTCTAATATGTACATGGTCATACCTTAGCCTTTGTGAACTGCACTATCGGTCCCAACTCTGAAACGACCTGGTTTCCAACATGGATGAAAGGAACTTTCCCTAAAGTATGAGTAATTAAGAGACAGAAATAGTAGATATTAGGACATCAGTTCATCCGAACACCCAAGGTGCTTGTAAAGAGTGGGGAAAAACAGCTGCTCTTAAAGAAAAGAAAAAAAAAAAAAATCAATACAGCCACTGTGTACATGACATCTCAAATCCACTAAAAAGGTGACCAGATTTCTAAAATGAGTAAAATTAGTCACTTTTTAGAAATAAAGTCACTAAACAAATCATCTCAAGCTAGCTTCCAGTGGAATTTAAGACAGCTGTGTTGTCTAAAGCAATGCCAGAAAGTGGAAGTAGTGGCTAGTAGATAGCAGCAGCCCCCTCTGTTGGCCAAAAAAAATATGGGCAGATGTCTGCCCGTCTGCTCTGCTGGCAGGTGTGTCATAGGACTTTCTGGCATGTTTCAAAATTTCCAAGGACTGCTTCTGGCAAAGGCCACCAAAAACAGAGACTGTCCCCGGAAAACAGGGAAGTCTGGTCACCCCAGCTGAAAAGTGGAACTTGGCAATCTAATGCAGAAACCTGGCAGCATGGAAAAAAGCTTCGCGGCAGTAGTGTTACCTGATGGCGACATGTACTCAGCATTGGCACGGCAACGCAATCGCACTGGTAGACCACACATCCTCAGGTATGCCTGAGGAACAGAGAAACTTTCAGTACTTGACCTGTGCACATGTATAGAGCTGTACAGCACTTGATAATGTCACAGCATCCGTTTCTGACTCTCTTACACTCACCTGAACTGCCAAGGAGGATGCACAATCAGACAGGAGAATTTGATCCTCTGGAAAATAAATAAATGAGATGGTGGTTTGTCTTGGACAGCTTTATAAACCAAATGATTGATCTATGTCTAATGTTAGTGCATGACCTACCCTTTAACGGCTGATAGAGTGTGGCGTTTTCAGGCCATGGCTCAGCAGCTGTGAATAAGATTTGACATCATTAAGAGATCACCAATGATAAAATTATGGCTACATATTCGCATTCTCTCACTTGGTATATATTTAATGTTCCCTTATGATTTGACCTTGCATTTTACACTCAGGAACACAAAACCACTGTGCTGGTGGGACGGCACAGCAGTTAGAGGACATCCAACTATTAGCATTATGTAAGCATGCATGGGTGTGAACTCAGCTGGCAACAGTGTAGAATATCAGTTTTACCTAGCAAGTAGGGATGCATGGTAAGACTGGTAAGCTAACCAGAGGAAGGAAGGTCAAGCTGAACATGAACTTGAGCATGAAGAAAAATACCAGGTTGGAAAAATCTAGTACTCAGTTCCTCACAGAGCTGTAGTGGAATTCCTAAGTACATGCATACATCTATTAGTATTAGATCAGAAGGTTCTTAGGCTCAGTTCTTCTGTTTTTGGAATCGCTCTGATCTTAAACTAAATTAAGATGAATAGTATATGATAAAGAGCTAAATTAACTTAAATGTAACCATGGGAAAGTCTATTTCATGCACCGATATATTAGTAAAAGTATTACTACTTAAAAGTACCCAGAAAAGCACAACTACTTAGAAATTGTGCTTAACTGCATGTGTTAACAGAGGACATGTCACTTATTACTATTCACCCTAAAAACTAACGTAATCTCGACATAAATCATTCCCAAATACTAAATAAAAACTAAGGACGGAATTTCATGTAGGGAAAGCTGCTGTTACTGTAGCCGTGCGCAAAAAAGAAAATGAAACGACTGCTGATACAGGTGCACTGATAAGCTAAAATAAGGCTAGCTAGCTAGCTAGCTATCTGGTTCTCTGCAATGTTTTCAGCCTCCCTTATGTAGGCTTTAAATCACAGACCTGCCATCTGAGAGACGAAAGCCTCTGCAGCGAGAGACATAGCGATGCCCAACAAAGGCTCAACGCAACAGTTGAAATCAAGAACAATTATTTATACGAAAACACATAAATGTATACACAAGGGCAAAGCAAAGAAGCTTCGGGACGCGACGTCAGCGGGCAGCGTTTCCTGCCTTTCGTCCAATCGTATTAGCCCACTTCCGGCAGCTGTTAAAATAAAAGTCCCGTATCAGCCTATAATTACCGTAAGCTTATAATTTGAATTCGAATACCATTTTACATAAGCAATAGTGAATCGACTCTATTTGATGGAAACTGGTGCTCACATCATTAAAACTGACCTTGATAATGCTTTGTTCCTTGGGGATAAGTTAGAGCCCTGAATTCTGAACCTAAATCTAACTTAAAGGGGAGCTCCACCGAAGTTTTGAAATCCCAGCATGATTAAATGGTGGAGATATAAATGAAGCCATGCAGAGTGGTTTAGTGTGAAATGCTCAGTTCTAGAGAAACCTTCAGGCTCAGTATTGTTTACAGACGTATTAGTAGGAGCCGAACAGCCATCTCTTAAACCTCCCTCACAGAAAGTGTTACATGAAATTCCTACATATATTCGGCCTGATGTCATTTATTTTAGTCTGTTTATGGCGGAGGGGCACATGCAGGGCTTTGTTTGTGAGACAAAATAGTCCCCAAAGAAAACAGCCAGAGGACATGGGTGGACACACTGGTAGTGTCGGATATTGAATAACAAGTGTATTTTAGACATGGTGAGCCCTGGTTCCTCTCACCACCACTGTAGGGAAATCAGAGTCTATCACATCACTCCAAATGACTCTGTAAACATCTCAAGGACAGAGTTATTCAGAAATATTGAAAATAATTGTGCTTTAATACGTTTTGTTTGGATATATAATCCTTACCTAATTGCAAAACGTGCCAATGCCTTTGAACATCAAGCCTACTAAAACGAACAACATTCTTAATACTGTTAGCAAAATATGCTGAAGCTGGTATATACAGTATGATATAGGCTGCAAATACTCTAAGGTTTATTAATGCAATCCTTTAGACCAGGGTAATGTTTATAACGCTATAAAAGAGTCACCACACTGGTACGAACTAAGGTTTTTGGTTACAGGTGCCTGGCTGTCTATAAATTAACATAAGACACTACTTTACATGCTCTTATACTAAAGGATGGTGATGTCAATGATTCCCCACTGCATTTCTCCAGTTCATTCATCAGACTCTTTTAGACCACATTCATCTCCCACACCCCAACACCCCCCACCTCTGCACTGCACCCCTCAGTGGACTGATCCGTTCCCCTGGAAATATGCAAATCAGTCTCGAGCGCCAGTCAGAACGCGCCCGGCCCAAAACCGTTAATTCAAATTCCAGCGCTAGCAGGAACAGCAGGGCGGACTCAGCGGTGAGGTCTGGGGGTGTACTGTCTAACGCTGTGACCTGATTATTATATCGTACGAGTAGTTCCTCTAAAACTCACTGATATCCGCTTATGAAGCGAACGCTAAATACTCAATCCCGTTCAGTGTTAACACTTTATGCTCTTTATTAGCCGGGCAACTGCAAATGAAGAACGGTAAACGAGGCTGTTGTGATGGAAGGTGTAATGGTCTGATAAACGGAATGATTTGAGGAAGTGCAGGAGCTCATTTCAGACAACAGTTTTCTCATTTTGGCGTTCGCGTCTTTATTAATATTCAACATCACATTAAACACAGCAAAATAAACATTTCACACAAAATATCTCATATCATATCTAATTCTCTCTCTCTCTCTCTCGCTCTCTCTCTCTGTATCTCTCTCTCGCTCTCTCTCTCTGTATCTCTCTCCCTCTGTATCTCTCTCCCTCTGTATCTCTCTCCCTCTGTATCTCTCTCTCTCTGTATCTCTCTCCTATCGCTGTCTCTGCGCTCTATTTCATATTTCATTTTATAGCATTACATTATATTTTTTAACATTTTACCACGTTGCATAAAACTCTATTCTATTCTATTCTATTCTATTCTATTCTATTCTATTCTATTCTATTCTATTCTAATGTATTACATTCATAGATATTATTTTACATTGTATTACATTACACTGAATTGCAT